>OZ026629.1:36989848-37112348 GCA_964020975.1 Hermodice carunculata | reverse complement strand
AACACTTTGCGTGACTCGTCAGTTTTCAACTACCTCATCCTGTTGGGTCTTTGAGATATGGCTGTTGTGTATTTATTAATAAACTGGTTGAATTGTTCATGAAGAAGGAATTAAACTTTACTTGTTATATTTATATTTAAAATTGCAAAGAGTTCTCTTGTTATGCCTGTTCTTTGATGAGGAAAAGACCTCAATATGTTTACACATCTTTAGGGCTGAGTCATTACGAGTTTTAGTGTAGATTTGCTGCTTTAATAATGGGTGACTGCTGATTTTTTTTAACAGGAACTTGTTGCCTGTGAGTGTGATACAGTCCACAGTTTTCAAGTTGGCTTCATATACGTGTAACTTATTCAGGGGTCACATTAGGGGTTTTTCAGTATGGGTCCGTTGGACCCATCTTTCTTCATTTTCAGGAAAAATAGTGGGTCCAAGAACTGGATCGATGGGTCAAGTCTGAAATTGAACAAACTGGACTTCCTTTGATGTAATTTGATTAATTGATTTTATTTGGTATAATCAACATACATCAAAATGCATCCACAGAGACGCAAAATGACGATGTTTTATTAATTTCCAGGCGTCATTTCTTTATTTTTTGCGTCTATGACGCAGGACGCAAGCTTAATGTGACCCCTGCTTATTGGACTTATAAAGTGTATGGAAATCTAGGTCAAGTGTAATATTGGTGTTTCCACCAGCAGCCTTATGGAATATATGGGTCAAAATGTGAAAATCTTGTAACCATTCTAGCATCCTTGAATTTTTTTAGTTCTTTGTGGGGTCAAAATCTCAGTTGCATATGATACTAGTGGTGCCACCAATAATTTGATGGAACTTATGTGCCAAAATGTGTTGAAAGATATGAAATTCCATATCTTGAAAAATAATTGAATTTAAAGGAAACATAAATCATGTCCAGTGCAAATATATTGTGTAATATTGGTGACCTTGATGTATTTTTGTAAGGTCATCAGTCCTGTGAAGATTAAAGTGATTTAGTAATGGCAGGGCATACCTTGGACATCAATGGCAAAGAGAATTGTGCTTCCAGATTCTAAATTGCTAGTGGAGAATTCTGGAGACCTCAAGACCTTTATTTATTCAACAGCTGGCACTGTGATTTTTCAAATTTTTTTATGCAAGAAAGCATGGTTTTGCTTTTTTCAACATCTTCTTTAAAACCATCACTTCGATTATGCTGAAACTTGGTGGAAGGGCCAAACAAAGTTGTTAACAAAGTGGCATTGCTATAAACCCCTGATTTTTAGTGAATTCTTGAATTCGGGTACTTATTACTTAATGCATTCAGTGCTATTGATTACTATGTAAGTGAATGGGGATTGCAATGGTAATTCACGTTTTTGACATCTTCTCCAAAACCACTAACCAGGTATACTTCAAACTTGGTGAGTTGTATTTTGGGTGAGTCTCCACCAAGTTGGTTCAAATGGTCACACTCCAGATATTTTATTTTTTTTCAATTTTTTTGTTTGTTTTTGTTTTATTTTTTGGCCAGATCTTAAAAAATCTCCAAAACTGCCGAGCCAATTGATTCAAAATTGCTAAAGTGGACTTCTTGGGACCTTGAGACCTTAATTTATTTAACAGGTGGCACTGTGATTTTTCAAATGTTTTTTAATGTAAAAAGTGTGTTTTTGCTCTATTTGACTTTGCCAAAACCATCACTCAGATTATGCTGAAACTTCGTGGAAATGTTCATTGTAGCAGGGCCAACCAAAGTTGTTCACGAGATAGCCTTACTATGAATGTTCCATTTTTGAACAAGATGGCATTGCTATAAACCCCTGATTTTTAATGAATTTTTCAATTCTGCGTACTTATCAGTTAATGCATACAGTTGTATTGATTACTATGTAAGTGGGGGGGGGGGGGGGCAGATTGCAATGGTTTTGACTTTTCTCCAAAACCACTAACCAGATTCACTTCAAACTGGGTACCTTGGGTAGGTTTCTACTGCATAGGTACAAAAAATCGTGCTCCAGTGATTTTTTTTTTTTTTTTTTAAATAATTTTTTTGTTTCAGTTTTTGTCCAAATCTTAAAATATCTTCTCCAAAACCACTTGGCAGTTTGGTTCAAAATTGCTTAGGAAAGCTTGAGGGCATGACAGTGGGAGTTACACAGTACATGGGTGACCTTGACCTAATTTTAAATGTCACGTGAGCACTTAGGTGTCTTTAACTCTACAGATGATAACTTGAGAACTATTTTTCAGCCTGGACTTTGATGTTTTACATGGTTATGATTCTCTTTGAGGGCGACACTTGGACAGTACATGAGGGACCTTGACTTCATTGCCAAGGTCACAGGACAACTAACATAAAGTTTACTGTTCACTTGATAACTTTAGATCTATTTTGAGTTAGGAATTTGATGTTGCACCTGTTAATGTTTCTCTATAAAGGTCATGTTTAGACAGTACACGAGTGACCGTGACCAAATTTCTGAGATCCCAGTGCAACATGCATAATTTTTACTCTTCAGTGCTATAACTTGATAACTACTTGAAGTGGGACCTTGGTGTTGCACATGTTTGTGTTCTTCCTTAAAGGTCAGACTTACTCAGTACATGGGTGACCTTTATCCTATCCCAAGTTCACAGAGCCACAAGTGTGATGAATCTCTAGGTCGGCTGAGCATAGGCTCTTCACACAGCCCTCTTGTTAAGTTAGGCCCATATAACTTTGAGGTCTGTCACTACAAAGTGCAGGAAAGTCCATATCAACTTTGATGTTGGTGGTGCCACCTAAAGTTTTATGTAATATATGGGGCAAAATCTTGTGACCAGTCTAGCATCATTAATGTTTTATGGATACTAATGAAATTTAGTGGGATTGTAGAGGAATTGAAGATCTTTGTTGCATGTGATACTAGTGGTGCCACCTGTACTTTGACAGATATTACAAGTAAAAATGTCTTGAAGGATATAAAGTTCCAAAATTCCATATGTCGAAAAAATAATTAAATTAGACATGCCAAATTTAGAGGATATATATATATATAATGTCCAATGCTAATATTTTATGTAATATCGGTTATCGTGACATATTTTTCTTAGGTTACTTGTCCTGTAAAGTTGAAAGAGGTGATTTTGTAATGGCAGAGTGTAGCTTGGACATAAATGGCAAAGAGATTTGAGCCTCCAGATAAGAATTGCGCTTGAGTACATTGTATATAAAAATCTACTCGGTGGTGGAAATTTAGTACCCAATTTGAACAAACAGATCATGTCTGGATCGCTGGCCACATGGCACACTTTTTTTATTGGATAATTTTTTAATCCCATGTGAAGCTGAAGGTCATAGTACCACTTGGAATTACACTGCAAGTCAGCGGAACACCAGGTCCATGGGTCACTTGTTGCAAAAATACTTTCAACAGAGCAGTGTCCATACATATATTTTTGACAAAGATAATTTAATAAACGTTAACTGTGATTTTTTGTTGACATATTTACATACTTTCCACTACTATGTTTTACGAAACCGTTTGTTTACAGCAGACTGGCACAAAATATTACTTGAATGCTCCTGCGGCAAAACCAATCTGCTTAGCTGACTCGGGTACGTATCAGAACAGAAAAATAAGTGTACAAGCTTCATGCATAGAAAAACAACAACAACTCTACAGGGCTTCGTCGAGGCATCTTTTCGAGGTCTCTTCTGCATCCGGAGTTTTGCTCAGGTCCGTGTCTCTGGTACTGTTAGTAGGAGTGGGCGTGGGCAGTATGCGACAGTTAACGTTTCTGCACAATACTTTGTCAATGAGGAATTTTCTACAGTCTTTATTGGATGCTACGTACAAGAAAGGATTGACGAGTGGCGACAGGAACAAAAGAAATGCCGTTATACGTGTATCCACTGTATATGGAGTAAATCTGCTTTGTACAACATGTACCAGGACCCGGATCTGCAGAGACAGAAAAAAGAAAAAAAACAACATTACATTTAACAAGTTTGTGTAAGTGTTGCTTGCTTTGCCATGTGACATATCGGTTAAATGCTTTTGTGTCCGTTAAATACTTCGTTACTGATTATCAGAATCAGAATGGGGAAACCTCAATTCGTCAATCTTGAGTGATTCTTACAATAGGTATGTGTATGGAATATACATAAAAACGTTTTCTTTTTCAGTGAAAGAAATTGTAATGCACTGTTGATGATTTTACTGTCCCAATGAATTCTTTTTTTTCTCCAGTTCCTTTTTTCGTAAGTTTTTTTTTTTTGGGGGGGGGAGGGGTCACGCTTCTCCAAGGATTGTTATCTTGGATGGCGTAATACTTGGCTAGAAGTTTTAACAATGAGATATTTTAATGGCATATTTCTAAAACTGAAGTCTTACAGTCATAACGAAGGAACTTTCAACTCACAAAAAATGGATCCGTCAGCAAAACATTTGCGTACGTGATCACTTGTGTCAGACGAGATAGAGCCAGGGCTTGGTCTTGCATTCTTGTCCTTGCGCTGTTTTGATACTTCAGTGGTCCCTGGGAGCGTCTTCTTATGGATATACTGACCACAATGTTACAGTAAGCTACAACGAGTGATTTTATTAAGCAATTAACACAGAGAACTATGATCAATCCTTTATGTTCCCGTGCCTTTTTACCCGTGTTGGCAAAATTAACAAAATTGAGGGTACAATAACGATTATCATCGTAGTAACGGTATTTCAGTCCAACACCACAAAGCGGTAGCATCATAGGTATCAAGTCAAAGGTTAAACCGGCGAAACAGACGAAGATGAGTCTCTTGAGCGAACAGTGTTTGTGGTGGAAAAACGTATGCTGAATAGACATGTAGCGTTCGACGCTCATGACCATGATGATAAAAAGAGACCAGGAATAACTGGCTGATGATACCCCAGGAATAACTGGCTGATGATACCCATCCAAGTATGTAACATCCTACTGAGTGTCCAAATCTGTCACAAGTCCCAGCATTGATGATGATTGAAGCCAAGAAACTTGAACAACTAAACAAGTCGTTACATGCCAGCAGGAGAGTCAAGTAAGAAAGTCGAGAATGAGTCTTCTTTCGAACACTGTTCAACATTAAGACAGCAATGCAATTGACGAATACTCCAAAGGCAATGAAGATTGATTTCTCTGCAGACCGAAATCTTTGCTGGCACTCGCCACCGGTTTCATTTGTCCGATTGAAAGAAATCCATGTGTCGTTATCCATTACATAATATGAAGACGGCAAACTCTTGTCAGCAAAATCTGACCAATATGTGATATACTGTGCTTGTACGACAACAATTCTACATAGACTTATTTCCGAATTTGATTTATATCACATTTTCCGGGGTGAAAAGTGCGTTTGAATGACTCATTAGGCCCCATAAAAAAATATCCTGTTTATCATCACTTTTTTTTCTCTTAAATTATGGGGGGGGGGGGATTTTATTTTTATCTTTATCCATGATTTATTAAAATATTTGATGAAGAGCCTTGCTCGTGTCCACTCTGAGCCCCGGGCTTTATGATGCGTGAATCACTGCTTGATTTGAAGAACCAAGAAAATCTAAACCTGTCAACGTGCGGTGCAGAAATTTTTACACCCCGTGTATTCCAGACACCCAAACAGGTAACAATAACTTTTTTTTTTTTTACCTTGACGGCACACCTCCAAATACATGCAGGCAAACGCTTTTCCAGTTTTATTTTCTGTGTGACAGCTGTCAAATCGAAGTGAATTCCCTACGTTTAGTCATTACCTTCCTCAATGCCGTAACTGTTTCACATAAACTGTGCGACACGAACCCAAACTAACAATGTTTCCTAACATTTACCTCCTTGATGTTTTTACCCAAACATATTCTAAAGTTAACAATGTTCCTAACAATAAAGGTACTTTCTTCAATGCGGCAGTTGTTTCACGTCAACTGTGCGATACGAACCATAACTTACATTGTTTCCCCATTTACAGTCGCTGTGTTTTTACTTAATCTCAGACAAACATGTACCAAATTTAACAATATTTCCTAATAGAAACTTACCTCAATGCGGCAATTATCTCCCCTCAACTGTGCAATATACGAAACAAAACTAACATTGTTTCCTAACATTTACATTCTCTGTACGTGGTTTTACTTGATCACATAGACAGCCAAACATGTACCATTTAAATTTGACAATATTTCCTAGCATTTACATTCCTCAATCCGTTAACATACTCTCTTTCACTTCAACTGTGTGACGTACCAAAAGCTAACAATATTTCCTAACAATTATTTTATTGAACTCTTCCACTCAAACTGCCAGCCACTTTCCAAAACTAACAAAAATTCCTACCGTTTTTTAATTGCTTCCCAAATTACTTCAACTTGAGCTCTTCCACTTAACCTGCCAGCCACTTGACAAGACTGAAAAAAATCCTTACTTCCTACACCATTAAATGTTAGAATTCATGTTAGATTTTAGTAAGTAATCGTCAAATTAGATTAATAAAAGGATTAATTTTGATGGTACCTACCTAAAATTTAACATTACCAGAAAATTTCAAACGTATTGCTCAAATGCTTTTTGAAATACTGCCACTTTAAATATGGCTTATACATGTAAACAATAGGGATTTTTTTCAGGAATGACCCTCTCCTCCCTGGAAGCTCATTAAATGTGAACAGTCAGTGCTTGATAGAGTGAAGGACCCCAGAAAATGGGGGGTCAATGAGCTCAAAGTCCAAAGAGAGGCTTAGAGAAATGTTAGAAACAAGTGTTAGTTTGATTTTTGGCGGGGCTGTGTTTTTTGCCACAAAGGAGAAAATCGTTGCTTATCTGCAGCTGCTACACTAACACTTAACGGCAGCGGAGTGGCCGTAAAATACGAATTTACTTAAAACAGGAACTAAGTGAACATCGACCTTGTTCCTCAAAGTTTGAAACTTTTCTGATTTTACGAGAAAAAAAAAAAATGAAATATAGGGGCGGCGGAAAATAAAGTGGCAGGCGGGGATGATAAACGAGTAATTTTTTTTATGGGGCCTTAATTTAGGCCCCAAACCAGGTTGTTGGCAGTGTCAGCCTATTACATAAAACAAAACCAACTTGGAGTTTGCAACAAAACGAATATACTGTATGCGGAAAATATTGCGGATGTTTATGCGTGAAGGGGGACGCATGTTTACAACCACTGATACTTGCGTGTAATGAGAGGTTGCCGGACTTGCACGCTTAGTTCCATTTTTTTTTTCTGCCAAAAGTGGTAAAATACGTCAAAGGGATGGCGGACAATTTTTGTGGTAATTACCAACGATTCATTTCGAACTCCTCTCAGTGTCCTTAAAGCTATTATTTTTTGATTAAAAACGCAAACAAACTTTTATGCTGATGGTTGAAAGGGCAAAGCGTCGGACTCGCTCAGTTTCCGTTGTATATCCGGACTCGGTTCAGTGACGCCGGAGACCGGTATCATTGACGCACTCCGTTCCGTCGCATTTCGTTTGAATGAGCATGGTATAGCAAGGTGAATTTCAGAATAAGCAGACAGACAAACGTTGCAATGAGCTAAATTCATCAACTCTGCTGAGCACGAAAATTAACATTTTAAGCCTGAAACGTTTGTATGATCACTATGCTGCCCAATTTGGCATCATTCTTTTATAGGCCAATTTCCAATTTGTTTGTAGGCCTAAAACAAACTCTCTCTCTCTCTCTCTCTCTCTCTCTCTCTCTCTCTCTCTCTCTCTCTCTCTCTCTCTCTCTCTCTCTCTCTCTCTCTCTCTCTCTCTCTCTCTCTCTCTCTCTCTCTCTCTCTGTGATCTTCAAAAGTATGCCGTTAAAGTGGAATGGAAGTTTTCGTTGTGTCATTGCGACTATCTTATCTTTAAAATATGATAGATAGAGACGCAGTTCAACTTTATACATGTGATTGAAATGAGCAAACATATTTTCCTTCACTTATCATACATTTGCAAGAAGGGGAATGTACCTTTTGTGAGCAATGGCATCATTATATGCTGTGAGAATTACCAAATACATTGATCAGAGTGCGGATGATCCCACATTGAACGAGACGGGTCTGCATGTCTACTTCCATGGGGGGTATCTTCAAAATTATGCTAGTCTTCAAAGTCAAAGCAGATCAAGGTCCGCACGATCTCTACTTCGCTTCGTGGAGTGGGGAAAATACGCAGAGTGGTCCATTTAGCAGGCAAAATTATATACATATATGTATATGTATATGTATATATATATATATATATATGTATATATATATATATATATATATATATATATATATATATATATATATATATATATATATATATATATATGTATATATATAAGAGAGAGATGTTCATTTTAATATGCACGTAGATTGTCTCGTGCAGAAAAAATAACTGTAATTTCCGGCAGCAGTATTAATGGTAAATACGGACATACATTTTACAAGTTTTACAGAATGCCATTTCTGCTGACGAGTTAGACTTGCTCAAGTCTCACTGTACTGCCTTCCGTATTTTATTTAAAATCAAATTCATTGCAAAATAAAATTTTAAGTAAACACACGTCGCAGCCTTATTCTGTTATCATAATACAGGTAGGCCCACCTAGCTAATTGGCGTGGAACGTGTCTATAACCAGACAACATTGACTTCAGATGATTAGCGCCGGGCGGCCCGCACTGTGTTTCTTATCACACAGACAAGCGAGTGGTCATAACGCACCCCTCTTCAGAAGCTGTTAATTGAGCTACTGTGTAATGAAGGATTAATTGCAGTGCATCGCGTCAGGCGGAGGGCGTCCTGCTGTCGGCAGCTGGAGGGAGACGGTCAGCTTTGTCCCGCTTGAGTGGCCAGTGACTAGCTATGCATTCATTGAAGACCACTTTCCACTCAGCCAACAGTAGGACCTGCTTAATAACACCCTGTAGTTGGCATACTATTGTACAGTTAACTTTGTGGAGGGGAAAATGTATCGCACTTCTGGGTGGGACCTCGGGATGGTAAAATAGGGACATACACCAGGGACTTGTGCAAGTCTACTGACGAGTTAGAACTACTCACTATAATATTTCATTTGTATCAGCATCGCATGTTCAGCTGACAGTTTATTGACCTGAGTAAGCAATGGAACAGTAAATTTCCATTTGCTTCCCGTTACGGATAAACAAACGAGGAAGAGGAATATAGCTGACATGTAGAATCTTTTTATACACTGGGTCAACTGTTTATTTTTATCGACTTGCCAGCCGCAACGTTATTGCAACATCTGCACCAGTAAAACTGTCCCAGTAAAGACAAATGCAAATCAATCAGTCAGTTATATATATATATATATATATATATATATATATATATATGTATATATATATATATATATATATATATATACATACACATACATACATACATACATACATACATACATACATACATACATCTATGGGAGGAGAGGGCGGTCGGTCTGTTTTGTATGTATATTTATCCATCTACCTTTTTGCACTCTTAAACAGACTGATTAAAAACAACCAATATTTAGTGGTTGAACTGACATTTGTTGATTGAACCAATCGATACGTTAGTTGCAACGTAACCAATACATTGATTGGTAAGCAGCCAATTAAACTGGCTATCAGAACTGCGGCATTTACCAAACATGAATATATATTGTGTGAGGCAGTGTCATTTCTTGATTTAAGCATATTTTAAAAAATGTGTAGGCCTAACTATCGATGAAAATACCAGTTAGCATGATTAACATTGGAATACTTGTGAACATGTATGTTTGTCATTTTCTCCGAACAGCAGATCCACTTAAACTTGGCGGGATGCACCTTGGCAGGATCTTGGTAAATACCGCGCGCGCGCGCGCGCGCGTGTGTGTGCATATGTGTGTGTGTGTGTGTGTGTGTGTGTTACGGTAGCTGTGCACAGAGTGGAGGCCAACGGGGAGACCAATAGCCCGGAGCCAATAAGAAATGAGATGCATATACCAAAATATAAGTAGTTTTTTACCCTTTGTGATAATCGCTTTGCAGTGTCATGTATAGTGTATGCTTTATATGTACTAAAATAGGTTAATCTACTCTTAGGGAGTGTTTAATCATTTGCAGCAAAATTAGCGTCATGTGATTATTAATTCTATTATTTACTTCCCTGAACTTAATTGCGCAATAATTACAGAAAATATGTTTATTTCGTGACTTTGTTCAAACCTTTTACAAAGACAAGAAGTCTAATCATTGGCTAGTCTAGTTCACTTCGAAATTACAAGATCATTGTAAAGTTGGATCATATAGAATACCCTTTCTTTGCGTACAAATACTTGGTTATACATTCATGCTTGTGCACGCTGAGGTAGAATGTTTACGAGTGTTGACGTACAACAGGCAAATCAATTAAGTTACTTCCTGGTATAGATATCCAAAATAGTAAATTTAATTTGACAATCAAATAGAATTTGCATTTACTGTGTGGTGATAATGTCCCTGGTTACCGAGTTTGCAAAAGCAGGATAATCATGCTTTTTTATCGTAGCTGACGCTGAAATTGTGATGCACCCTACAAGTCCAGTGACCTACAGACCGTACACACATTTCCATTTTGTTTTGGGTGGATGTGAAAAGTCTTAAATGCAAGTCAACGATTAATCACCCCACTTTTACTTCATCATACTTTAGCTCCAATTGATCATAATGAAATTTAGTCACGTCCAAATCAAGGTGGGAGGCTCCAATAGCGTGGTCTGATAATTACGTGTTGGAGATCCTTTGTATCTTGGAGGCTGACATGGCCTTCCAAAATATACGTGCTTTGTTATAAGTCAGCAGCTATGTTTGTACCTATCTGATATTGATTTTTTTATTTTTAACACATTGTAAATGATAAGTCTAAGATTACGTATTTTATGTGCATTGCTGAAGATGAATGGATACCTCTCTTGTAATGCAGTGGCGGGAGTCTGGAGAACTACGTAGCCAGTTACCCAATCCATGACAAAGTGACGTTGGATATGATTATATTTCTTGCATGTCAAGACAAATAAAATGCAATTGTTTCCACTAGATTCCAAAGACAAAAGGATCAATATAAAAATTTTATACAATATGCCTTGATAAATACAATGTTAGCTTATTAGCATGTAGTTCCATCAGTTACGACAGCCTCACGATAAATCTTCCAAAATTGTATCAGTACGCACTTGCTATGAATGTGCTGATAACTGTGATGTGACATTATATCCATGGGGTGAATCCACCAATCATAGACACCTAGTGGTCTAAACATATTTTATTGGCAAGCTACCATAGCAATTCATAGCTACGTATTGTTGCATGGTTTACCTTGAAAGTTTTTATTAAACAAAAAACAAAAAACGATTGGGAAAGAGGGCGGCGCAGCCCTATATGAATCCGTTTCGCAAGACAAAGAGAAAGAGAGAGCTGGAGACAAGATACAACAATTAAACGCCACTATCAGAATGAACACCACTGCACGCAGATAGAACGACAACGTTTCCCATTTCAGCTAGGCGACTGGTGCCAAAGGTAGCAGGTTCGAGTCCCGCTCGTTCCGAATATAAACTATAGTAAGAACCTTTGACAGGGCAGGACGTCACAGATAGGGAAAGATAATGGGGTATGCCATCGTAAACAAGCACCACTTGACCACCAACGACTAGCCTATATGTAAAAATCTACCCTTTAACAGGTACAGGCCTGCCTGAGGATTTGATGTGCGATTGTAAAGCGTAAAAAATGTTTTTGTTTTCGTGAAAAGTTCTATTTTCAGAGCCAAATAATAAAGTTTGTACTGTGAATGAAGCAAATAGAATTACGTTATTTTGCAGTGTATGTCGTTCCACTATAAAATTTCCACATTCGAAAAAGTAATGAAAAACATCCTCATTTACAGCACCAGTCTGAATCTACGCAGAAGGGCAGTTCGCTGGGTAGCTTTGGTGGCAATGCGAGTAATGTGAGCACGTCAGGATAAATTTTAACTGCGAGTTATAACAAGATGAGTGTGTGAGTCTGAGGTGTTTCAGAGTCTCCGAGACGAACGGATGAGTGGTGTAGTTCAATAAATTTGGTTGAAAATATGACAGAAAGAAACTTTACAGCATAAAAGATAACACGCTATAACTTTCTCCAGTTATATTTAATGGAAAGATTAATGTTCAGATGATTAGAAGATTCGATAGGGTTATTTACAATTTCAAGTAGACTGTTCTTATCAGCGAAAAGTCTGTTGTAGATATTGTAAAGGATGTATACAAGCTGATTGGCAGTAGAGCCATCGGCCTTAAAGGCAGAATTTTGGGAAGTGAGTAAGTTATTTTTTTTGGTCAAGTATTCATAGAGTGCATTAAAGATCAGTCGTTCAAACACATTTGAAACTGCACAGAGCAATGAAATAGGACGATAATTGTTTGATCTGTCTGTTTTACTTTTTAAAGACAGGACATCTGTTGGATTTCCTTCAAGCATGGGAAAAGTGGGAAAGACTAAGAGAAAGTTGAGATTTTTTTAAAGTGGTTCACATATGGAGTCTGCTGTGTTCTTAAGTGGGATCTTCATTATCTGGGCCGAATGCTGAGAATATCCCCAGGGAAGATAGAACTTTCTTAACACTGTCTTCATTGTAGGTAATATTGTGAAAACGTTACCTCATTTCGCAACGTGAAATCGGGCAGAGGTGGGGCATCAACATCAGGATGTGTTTTACACTGGCTGGCAAAGTATGAGTGAAAAATTCACATTTTTCAGTGATACCGTTCATGATACGATCTTAAGTCGAAGCTAGAAAAGTAAGAGGAGAAAGATTTCTGTATTATGGTTGCAACCTCATTGCGATATTTTTTGTAGAATTTGTGTGACCTCTCAATCTTAGTGTAAATGTCGTAATTCTAGCAGCGGGGTTTGTTAGATGCTGTCTGGAAGCGTTTCCATGCACGATTACGACGTCGAATATGTGTTTTAATGTCTGCACTTATCCAAGGTTTGCCCTCAGGGCGAATGGTAACTTCCTTAATAAATGGAATAAAGTCCTTTGCAGTAGATAGATATTAAACCAGTATGATACGGTATCGTCAATAGAATGAAACTAAGACATGAGCAATGTTCTAAGGGGCTGTAAAAAGGGCGGCATTGAAGTCACAAAAATCAGCTTTATTGAAGTCCCATACTGATCTTTGAAAAGCTTGTCCGTGTGAAGAGTGAGGGAAAAAGAACAAAAGATTACACAGTGGTCAGAATTTGACATTAAGACAAGGGTTCCAGAGTCCAGAACAAGACCTGGAGAATCAGTAATGATAAGGTCTTATGAATTATTCGAGTTATCACTTATTCTAGTGGGTTCATCTATAAGCTGAAAGAGATTGTACTGATTCACAAGGTTGACTAGAGATAAACTTAGATCGCTGACCTCATGGTGGGAGTTCCAATCAGAGCAGCTGTCGTGGAAATCGCCAGTCACAAGATGTGAGGGTTGCATTCAGTGGCCGAGGAAACGGAAGATGCCAAAGACCTGCGAAATGCGTCAAGGATTTCTGCAGACTGGCCAGGTGGACGATAGTAGGTACCAAACACCACCCTGCGCTGGGTAAAGATTTCAGCCCAGACGCATTCGCAGTCAAAGCTTTCAAGATCTGGGCGTCAAACGTATGGTAGAGAAGAGTGAATAAATGTCAGAACCCGTCGCCTCTTCCCGTTGTGCAGTCGGTACGATACGGAGGTTGGAAGTCATCAATGAAAAGGAGTTGATCGGGGTCCCGGGATCGGGGTAATGTTCATCTAGCCAGGTTTCAGAGAAAGCAGTGATGTTAAAGTTACCTGATTGGGCCTAGAGATGAATTTCGTCAAATGTATTTTACACAGGAAACAAACACAGATAATCGTATTTATGCGCAGGAAAGCCAATGAAGAGTAGGAGCCTGTTATTTGGTTTTTGGCAGGTGGACCTGGATGGAATTGTCCCATGAAAGGGATATATTTGTTCGAGCATTGTTCGGTATTGTTCAATGCTGATGCTCATTGTTTATAAACCAAGGAAAAGTAAATACGGCAAAAATACAAGTACTTGTCAGAGTTGTGATATGTTGCACATCCATACCAGCAGAGTCAAGGGATGGTGTAAAGAAGCACACAACAACACAAAATTGTTTTCAGTGTGTCATTTGCATGTAAATTTGGATGTGCTGACAAAAGTCAGCTGTTTTATGAATGTCGTTAAAGGTAACATGATAACATAACATGCAACCAAAAAGCGCACAAGCAAGAGGAAAGACAAAGATGCAAAAATAAAGGAAAATAGAGTTTGCGCACTGTTGATGAGAGATTGAGAGCTATATCTGGACTTGAATCAAGATGAGAGAACTTTATAACAGTAGCAGAAAAGTATGACATAACAACAAGAATTGTGTAGTAAGACAAAATACCAATTTGTCCGTATTCCTATATGGGACAAAGAAAAGAATTGATTGAGGATCATGGCAGGGCTATATATAAACATGAATTGGACTTAAATTAGTCTTAATTATTTACGTAAATAGTCTCGGCATGGAAGTTGAAAAGGCGGTAAATTTAAATTTGATTTGGTCACTTAGTTAATATACTGCTGATACCGAGTCATCTAAATTCACATACCGTAGTAAATACGAGGTAGAATGAAAATGAAACAACCATATGTACAGTGTTGGAAGACCTCGCAGTAACCACCAACGTGTCACAGTACTAATGCACAAAACTTGTGTCAAAGTACAATATAGGCGATCGCATGATTAGTCACATGACTGGTTAGAGCCTATGTGTCTCAGTATACAAGCAGATATGTCCGAGACAGTAAATCTAGACTGGGATACCAAGTGGATATACTGCTCATACCAAGTCATGTCTAGTAGTTTGACATGTTGAGTACAAGTTTGAGTAAATATTCACATACAAAGATGGCAACTTGTCCTCGCAGTAAACACCACGTGTCAAAACACACCAACATAATAATTTAATCATAGTAGGACATAAGATCAATGATACCATAATATTTTTTTCTTTTTTCTTTTCTTTTCTTTTTCTTCTTTTTTTCCTTTTTTCTTTTTTTTTGGACAAAATTTGTCAAACTAAAATTATATTGAAAATGATATTGAACCATACAGACCACTGCGGGCTCCTTGGTTTGAATGCAAATAGCAATTAAAAGGAGCCCATGTTTCTGGCTGTAGACATACTCATTTTCAAACAGCCGTGCTAAAAAATGAATGATCTAATCTCCATGAAGCTTCTATGGCTCATTATGGTTTTTTGGGTGCGCCTATTTTAACCCTCAAATGAAATCCCCTGACTAAAGTGTCACTCGCCTTTTTAAAAAATAATTTACAAACTTTATTTTTACGTTAGAGGAAACTACTCATCCAGAGAATAGAACACATATTTGTGTTGTAGACAGAGGAAAAAACGGCCAACTAGAGAGCGCAATGCTGTAAGTGCATCAGAATGGCGCAGCTGCATTCAAATACATACATATGCGTGTACATAATCCTAGCATAAGGTAAACTTGCTGTCCTCAATGTGAAGAGCTGTTTACCTGCGATGAAAGACACGCTACCAAAACCACGAGGAACTTCATGATTCCACACTTGCAATGCTAGAAAATGGCACAGTGTGCCAACCATGCTGTTAAATACAACGATTTTATCAGGAGAGAAAATGTTGACATAGTTCATACACCTGCAAGTTTTAATTATCTTCTGACCCATATACTCTTACTTAGCCCATGGAACAAACAAGAACATCTACAGTAGATGCTCTTAATAGGTGTACTTGTAGCCTGTACATGTGTAACAAAGCCCTTCTGCGAGAAAGTCTGTGGTGGCGACAAACGGCATAAAGACAGTCATTTGTTATTGCTTATAAAATGTGTTACAGATAGTCAATCCAACTTCAATTTATGTCAATTAGGCAGATTTCAGAATTTATCGCATCCCATAATTATATTTGTGTTTAACGATGAAATCCGTTTATACCAAATGATTGCATGACCAAAGTTACTGTCTTTCAATTTATTCTAATTAGGGATACATCAAAACTTAAATGTTGAATATTTTTAGAAGTATTATAGATGGAGATACAATCCTAATCTCTACCTACAGGTTTATGATACAAGCGCACCAATGAACATAAACTTCAGACATGAGTTTGTGGCATAGGCGCGTCAGATAAACTGCACAACAATTTTGGAACATTTAAAACCATATTAAGTTAAAGTCAAAATTTAAATGTTCAATATCTTTAAAACAATGATTGGTGTCTATGTCGTGTTTAAATTTTTAAAGATACTGCTACAGAATAATGAATATCATTTTTTAATGATGGCAACTGGATAATTAAATTATGGAGCGGCATTTAATTAGTGACTGGAGAACCAGGTAACTGGCTTCTTTAGTCTATCATATCTGTATAGCAGGCACCCTACTTTTCTTATCAGCGTATAATGCTCACAGCACAGAATCGATAAAAGCTTAATCTGGACCTCGCAGTGTACCCAGGTAGGTTTTTCATCTACTAGGAGAATAGAGCTCTTCTGTCTTTAAACATTTGCCTCCAACATGATAACAGGCTGGTACCATCTTTAAAAGTTCTTCCTTGTAGACACACAGACACATTTGTTGTGAGGCAAATCTTTTCCTGTTCAATATCTTTCTTACTCAAAATTTAGCATTTGAAATGCTCCTTGTCTGCATCAGCAACATTTACAAATGATTTAATTTTGGCCACATCTATTCTTTGCATGCTAAGGTATCACAAACATATTGTTGAAGTGTGTATACACATCCTGCCTCCAAAGAATACTCGATAGCACTCCCACCCCACCCCTGAAAATAAGTCGAGTTGATATGATACTTCCAGTTACTAGATTAGTCTGAAATAATAACATTAGTTGCTTACGATAAAGATGCCCGAGAGAGAGAGAGAGAGAGAGAGAGAGAGAGAGAGAGAGAGAGAGAGAGAGAGAGAGAGAGAGAGAGAGAGAGAGAGAGAGATTATACGACTTGTACGTATTTTAAACAGTTGTAAAATTATGTGTTCGTCGCAAACAACAATGGAAATTATGTCTCCCGGTGGAAGCCGGGGGACATGTTGTTTTAGTGCCGGTTTCTTCTGCTTCTTCTGCTCCTTCTTGTTAAAGTGTGTGTGTCAACACACACTTTTCTGTTTTTCCTCGAGTTCTTTCTTTCTTTCTTTCTTTCTTTCTTCTTTCTTCTTTCTTCTTTACCAACAAATTTGTCCGACACTTTTCTCCGACACTATTATACATAGAAACTCCAAACTTGGCATGATTGTACCTCCATACAAGAAGTTTGACCTTTTTATACAGAGCAATGAAGATGTTTAAAATTATGCAAATTAGGGGCATTTGAAATTTTAAAACTTCAATATCTTCAAAACTATTATAGATAGAGATGTCATTTCAACTTTTACTAGGGTCTTGTTGACCATTGCGCATGTAATGAATCTAAAACAAAAGTTGTAGTAATTTAAATTATACTAATTAGCAGTATTTGAAATTTTCAATCTTGAATATCTTCAAAACTATAATAAATAGAGATGTCATTCTAACTTCTACTAGGGGGTTGTTGACCATTACGCACCTAATGAATTAAAAATAAAGTTTTAGCAATTGAAATTATGCTAAATAGCACCATTAGAAATTTTAAATCTTGAGTAACTTCAAAGCTATAATAGATAGAGATGCCATTCCAACTTCTACTCCTGTGTTATGGAATAGTTGTACATTGCCATACCAATATGCTTTGAATACACACACACTGATTTGCTATGCAGCAAATCAGCTTTCCTAGTTGTTGTTGTTGTTGTTGTTGTTGTTGTTGTTCAGGTTCTTCAACACTTGGTTTCCGTGCGATAATTCTAGAAGGACTTGACAGAATTTGATGAAACTTGGTAGCATTATGTATCTAGGCAAGACCTTGGTTGGGATTGTATTTGGATGACCTTGAGCGAATTCTCAAGGTCACAGGGTCACTTATGTGAAATTGGTTTCCGTTCGATAAGTCATGAAGAACAGGACGGAATTTGATGAAGCTGGGTAGGATTATGTATCTTGACAAGACCTAGGTTTGGATTGTATTTGGCTGACCTTGACTTAATTTTCGAGGTCACAGAGTCACTTATATGAAATTGGTTTCCTTGCAATAAGTCTTGAAGAACTTGATGGAATTTGATGAAAGTTGGTAGGAATATATATATCTAGGCAAGACCTAGGTTGGGATCATATTTGGGAGACCTTGACTAAATTCTCAAGGTCACAGGGTCAGTTTGGGGACATATTGTTTAAGTGCCGGTTTCTTCCGCTTCTTCTGCTTGTTGTTGTTGTTGTTGTTGTTGTTGTTGTTGTTGTTGTTGTTGTTCATGTTCTTCAACACTTGGTTTCCGTGCGATAAGTCCTGAAGGACTTGACAGAATTTGATGAAACTTGATAGGATTATGTATCTAGGCAAGACCTAGGTTGGAATTGTATTTGGATAACCTTGAGCGAATTCTCAAGGGCACAGGGTCACTTATGTGAAATTGGTTTCCCTTCGATAAGTCATGAAAAACAGGATGGAATTTGATGAAACTTGGTAGGAATATATATCTAGGCAAGACCTAGATTGGGATCATATTTGTGTGACCTTGACTAAATTCTCAAGGTCACAGGGTCAGTTTTATGAAAGAGGTTTCTGTGCTATAAGTCTTGAAGAACTTGATGGAATTTGATGAAACTTAAAGGATAATGCATCAAGGTGAGATCCATAATTGGATCGTAGTTGGGTGACCTTGACCTAATTTTCAAGGTCACAGGGTCATTTATGTGAAATTGGTTTCTCTGCAATAAGTCTTGAAGAACTTGATGAAAATTGCTAGAGTAATGTATCTAGGTGAGAGCTAAAATAGGATTGTAATTTTCAAGCAAACTTGGTCATTTGTAATTTGTTATCACCTGTAGCTTATTCAGAGACGTAAGTGTTCCACCGGGAGACATTTGATTTTCTGTTGGAAAATCAGTCTGTTCTAGTTAAAGTTCATGTGTTATCCCACTTTTCCCGGTAAACATACACTTTGCCTCATTAGTTTGTATCTCATGGTCTTATGCAGGCAACAGGCACTTTGCCGCATTACAATTAGTTTAGATCTTATGGAATAATTGTCTCATTGGGTCTTTCCGTGACATCATGGTCATCCCTCGCGCTGTGGGTATGCCGAGATCAGGCTGCATTTTAGTCATTTGGTCGACTTCAAGCTATAACTCTCGTCAATATGATGGTTGAACTGGGTTTCCGTTTGGGTTATCAGATAATGATTACATACTTATTTTCTTTCTTTCTTTCTTTCTTTCTTTCTTTCTTTCTTTCTTTCTTTCTTTCTTTCTTTCTTTCTTTACAGGCAAATTTGTCAGACATTTCATAAGAAAACTGATATTTGTAGAAACTCCAAACTTGGCATGATTATAATTCCATACATGAAGTTTTCAGTTTTAGTAAAGAGGTGTAACGGTTTTGAAAATTACGCAAATTAGGGCCATTTGAAAATTTAAATCTTGAATATCTCCAAAACTATTACAGGTGCAGGTAGCCGATCCCACTTCAATTTATAGGTTTGTCACATTGCACATTTTTGTAATTTACACGTGACCTCTAAAGGTCAAAGGTCAAGGTCATATGGACCTTTGAAATTTTATCCAGCCATAACTCTGTCAAATTCCATGTGACTTGGTTCATGTTGGGCTTAAATTATAGATATTGTAACATTGAACATTTTTATAATTTACATGTGACCACTAAAAGTCAAAGATCAAGGTCATTTGGACCTTCACAAGTTTCACCAAGCCATAACTTAGTCAATTTGCATCCAATTTTAATCATGTTGGACTCAACTTGTAGGTAATGCAACACTGCATATTTTTGTAATCAACATGTAACCTCTAAGGGTCAATTTCATTTGGACCTCTGAAAGTTTCATATAGCCATAAGATGGTCAATTTTCATCTGATTTGGTTCATGTTGGGCTTAAATTGTAGCTATTTTGACTCCCTATATGCTTGTAGTTGCATGTGACTACTAAAGGTCAAATATCAAGGTCATTCGGGCTTTTGAAATTTTCATCTAGCCATAACTTAGTCAATTTTGATCATAATTCAGTCATGTCGGGCTCAAATTGTAGGTATTGCAACACTACACATTTTTGTAATTTTACATGTAACCTCTAGAGATCAAAGGTCAATGACCTTTGGACCTTTGAAATTTTCGTCTGGTCATATTTACAACTTTTTAAGGCACTTTGAAGCAATACTTCTTTTTTGGTCTTCATTTTTTTTGTTTGTTTTTGTTTTTTGTTTTTGTTTTTGTTTTGTTTTTGTGGTTTGTGTGTGTGTGTGTGTGTGTGTGTGTGTGTTTTGTATCTTAATTTTGTTTTTGCTGTTTGCTTGTTTAAATGGTTTTAGAGATATCTCGTAATCCATAGAGATACTTATAGGGCGCCGTTCTAGCTTGAATTCAGAAATCACCAACATTTATTGACATCTGTAAAAGATTTTTTGATATCAATAATTATAATTATCGACATCAATAAATGATTTATGGATATCAATAATTCTAATTGTTTATATTGAAAATTATAGGGAATCATTGATGTTCAGAATTTAATTTTTGATAGGACAAAATACCCAATGAATGATAAAATGGCGCCATTTATATATCAATAGATTGAGTTATTGATATCAAGAATTGACTTTTTGATATCAAAAAATGCGAAATAGATAGTAAAGAGGTCTACCATAAATATCTCTAAATCGCTGTATGTGGACATACCGTTAAATGGATTTAGAGATTTTTTCAAATATTTAGACTTGCCAGGAAATATAACATGTAGGTTAAGTTGTATTAGGTATCTCCAGATCGATTGAAAGATATCTCCAATTAGAGATATGACTAATTGCTGAAATAAACAATAAAGGCGTTCCACATATATATATATATATATATATATATATATATATATATATATATATATATATATATATATATATATATATATATATATACACGACCAAGTCCAGTGTTTAAAATTAAACCTGATAGGATATTTTGCAAAACTTAAAAACCCTTTGAAATAGGTATTAAGGTCGCACTTGCATCCATAGGTTATGCTGAAAGAAATAGCCCTTGAAATTTGCATATTCGGTTAATTTTGAACTTTAAGTTGCCAACATGTCTAAAAATCAAGACCGACGAAATCGACATTCTAAGTTGCAATCTTTGAAAGCTTTGAAACTATGGCAGCTCAAAAGATATAGCGTTTGTAGATACACAGACAAATTTGAATGAAAGCAAAATATCAGTATACTTGTCCAGTTTCACTAATTTAAGTAATGTGTAAAAAGAAAAGAGAATCTTATAAACAGCAATTGTGTCTATGTCTACAGAATAGAACTGTATAGCAATGTAAGGTAGAGTGACATGCCTGTCTACTATACTATACTTCCGTCAAACTTGGTGATGGTCCGTTGCAGTTTAGCACGTCTTTGTTCCATCCGGTCCTAATTTGGCGATGTTTAACTCAGCTGAAAGTCTGAGATGATCTATCTGCCACAATTTACATTTACCATTTCTCCGAACCCATCTGCCAGATTCTCTTGAAACTTAGAGAGCACATACATGTACTTTGGGTGAGTCTCTGCCAAGTTTGTTCACAAGGTGAGAGTGCTCCACAAAGTTTGTCAACTGGCTGGCACTGTGAAATAAAAATTTAGATTTATTTTCTGGAGAATTGTTTTCAATTTATAAAAAATCTTTAGATGTCTCGGTGCCCCCCAGAACCTTATTTGCGTACCAGGTTGCACCGGAATGTCGACAAATTTCATGCATTCTTGTGTGTGCTTTTGTAATGTCCAACAGCTTCAAAACCACCGACTGGATTATCTTTACACCGAAGAGAAATGTGCATAACGTTGACATGTTCGAAATTTATCCACAAGGTTATGTTGTTGCAGAAAGTCTTTATTGTGAACTTGATATCTGCGTATTCACCTGAAATATTTCAAAGCTAGCAAATATTTTGCCCGAGACCTCAGCATGCTTCATAAGTGGGAAAATGGCTCTTCTTGTCAGCAATAAACATGAGCAAACACAAAGGAATTGAGCAAGGATGTTATGTACACCATGGTCGGCTTTTGAAGCACTTAAGACAAGACTTTACAATCTAGAAGCATGTTGAAACCTTTATCTTGGATTTTCTATACTTGCTTCCCTTTTCAAATCTAAACAGTTCATATTTTTGTGTCTGGCAGTTATGAAATTTTGTTGTTGTTAAAGTCAACAGAACACAGGCTCATCTCACTCTATTCTTTGTAAGATGAGATAAGTAAAATTTTATTGTTTGGGGTTTTAACTGTTTTTTTGGGGAGATTCTCAAGGGGTTTTTACTATACATGTATTTGGATAAGCTCTGCAAATACCCGGCTGTGAGGGCATAGCAAAATAGGGCCTGGCCTCCTTACGATCGGTCAGGGACGTTTACTGTGCCCTTCGAGCCCGGCTTTGTTAACTTAGAATGTAGTTAAACCCCATACTACTCCGAAACAATAACAATGGCTTTGCCAAATTTTGTAGTCCCCGTATGGCCCCATTCGGCTGAAAGTAGTCCCTGAGCTTTGTTGAATTTCAGTCAAGTGACTGTAGGGCTTTGTTTCAAATTCTAGTCTGAACAGAGAGGCGAATTTACCTTGCCCGTATGTAACCAGAAAAGAATAGAAGACTATCCGTCCATAGCACAATCATTGCGAGGATAATAACGCGTGACTCATAGGCTGCATCAAGGATAATATCTCATGATTCATAGGTTTCATCAAGGATAATACCTCATGACTCATTGGCTGCATCAACCTCCAATTTACTTCAGTTGTACCTTGAGACCATTTCTTGACTCGTAACATTTTGGTGGCCTTGATCTCATTTTAAAGGTCACGTGACTAGTGTGGGAGTACAACGGGGTACAGTCTGTTGCTGACGATTGTCCCAGTCAACAATAATTGTCCACCTTGGTTATGAGTTGACGTCCAATAGGACACAAGTGCCATTATCACAAGGCGGGCCTATTTAGCAGCCAAAACAGACCTGGGCCAATGTAAATTTTCTCATCTCAACTGAAGTGGAGGAGAGAAAAGTGGTGTTAGTTTGGTTGAACATCGTGTGTGTGTGTTTGCCATCATAATTTTTTGCATGCTTGCATGACACATGTAACAAATGAAAACAACAATTTCATCATCTTTATAAGCGTTTAAAATTTATATACCGCACTTTTGACTAGTTTTGTCTTATAAAGTCCAGGTAGGCGGTAAGACGCGTGTAGACACTGGGGAATTCAGTCAGGCAGGGGTTGATCACTGAGCCGATGCAGTATGACGTCACACCGGATACCTTCCAGACACCATTTACGTTGCACTGCAGGGGCCCACCACTGTCACCCTGTTATGATGACAAAGAAAATGTAGGTAAGATACAGTGGATACAGAGTACTGTCTAGTTGTTCCCTTTTTTCACAAGTTACCGTTCAATATTCTTTCTGTACTGAACTGCTGATAATTATTTTCATAATCCTGGAGTGTGGACAAGAAGTATATGAACCACAAACCAGAATTTCAGATTCTGTTAATTTGAAATATAAAGGTACATGCAAGGATATTTTTAATAGCATGTCTTCAAAATCATGAAACTAATGACTAAATTATGAGGTATCAATTTCGAGATTTCGGGTCAGTGTAATTGAGTCACTAAAAGTAGAACCAGAGTGGAAAGGGAAACTAATTTAGCTGGGCTGCCTTGTCAGTCAGCTGAGCCTTTGACACTGCTTTTTGACCTTGGTCTGTCCGTGTGGAATTCAGAATTTTGCTTCTCCCAAATACACTTCGACCACTTCGTAAAGCAATCAGAAATCCTTACTCTATATTATTCCCCCTTTGTGTGCAAGAAGCATGAAACAAACAGTTTAAATTCAAATTCCAGAAAACAAAAGTTTTATATGAAGAAAAACTATAAACGATGATATTATTCTGTTGATAACAAAACGCCATTTCTGTCACATCTGTCAACAAGGCTATACTGTGTTTGGCCTTCACAGAATTATGGGGAACCCCCCCCCCCCCAAAAAAAAATAAAGCGGGAAAGCTAAACAATTTAATGGCATGTGTTTTGGGCTTCATCATAATTTGGTAAAATAAACATTATTTCCATCGGAAAGGGCTTCTTCAGAGACGACTTACAGAATTAATATTACAATAATTTTAAAACTTTTTATACACTCCCAATTTTTCACTATATTTGATGGCTAGGACAGCATTTCTCAATCGTCAGGTTAAAAAAAAAAGAAAGTGGAAGAAAAAGAAAAAAAACTTGTTCAACGGACATTTGGTATTTATGTTTATTGTGTTTGTGTCTTTTTGCCCAGAACCACTTCCTAGTAGTCATTACCCTATTCCGCGGTCCAAACTCTGTACTCTCCATAACCTAACCTGTCCCTGTCTAACCTTGATAGGTATGCAATTGCTATTGTACATATTGCACATGTGCCTCCATAAAATTTTGACATAAGCTGTATCAGCCCAAATAAATTAAATGGTCCTCAGCGGGTAACTACTCAACATGTTTCATAGCCTATTACCCGTAGGCATTCAACAGTATCTGGCTGTGAAGGGTTCCCATCATTTATACGAGCGAGTGCATACGAACGTAAAAACATTTTTTGTGGATGGCGGATACTTAGGATTAGCACGCGTCCATAGTTGTTTTTAAATCTCCAATCACAAATGCAAATGAAAATGGGGTGGGAGTGGAGGGGCAGAGGGAGTTAAATAGGTATGTACGCACGCCACATACTCCACGTTCACCGTCGCCGAACACACACATGTGCTTGTCTGTGACATGTCTCAGGTGGGCAGGCATCTTCTTATTACAGTCCTTGGTTGTGAGAGCATCGATTTGGGCTTCATAAAGCTTCGATGGCAACCTTGGGTTAGTTCCATCTATAATAATGATGATGATGATGATGATGATGATGATGATGATGATGATGATGATGATGATGATGATGATGATGATGATGATGGCGGCGGCGGCGACGACGACGACGACGACGATGATGATGATGATGTGATGATGATGATAATAGCATGAACTATATTGGATCCCCAAAGAGTAGAAAAGACCAAATTTTAATAAAAATCTCAAAATGACTAACGCCGTCTGATATTTCTACTTCAGCAGTCTGTAGAGTTCTAGGAGTTCATTTATTTGCTTATTTGGACAGCTCGAAGATTCAGTTTGTCGAAAAGAGCTTTCAAGAATATAAAAAAACCCATTCTGTTCAAGAAATTAAATAATCTTATCATAACAGTGTTATGCTTACGAGTCTTGCCAAAGCCAGTGATCCAGCACTCTTTGCCGAGGAAACCTTCGCCGGCATGTGGGATTGTGCCAAACTTGACATACTGGTTTGTTTTTGCGGCTTCCTTTAAGTGAACAGTAGCGATATCGTTGGGGAAACCTTTACCATACCTGTCGAAATCTGGATGCTGCACAGGTAAAGAAAAGACAAAGTAAAGCTCTGTTGTCTCACTGAACCGAAGCAAATACAACTGTGTCGTAGGATTGAATATGTACGTTCCACCTAGCAGGCAACACTCAAAACTAATGTTATTGACTATTGGGCCATGGGAACATGCGGGCTACTGACTGACTGTATTGGATATCATTTGTCTTGTTCTTGCGTCATAAATGGTTGTAGAAAGTCAAATGAACAGATACATTAAGTGAAAATCGTAAAACATAAACTGAAGCGTTATATATGCAGTCATTGTGTCATTTAATCGTACTTTTAGCGATATCGTTCTGTGAATTCTTGATATCCCTACATCACTAAAATATCCGTTAATATTTAGTGGTTTCTCTAAACGTCAATATGGCAAGATATCGATGAATAATTAGCAGATATCTTTAAACAAATAAGAGATATACATAATTCGTTTTGTTTATATAGGTTGATGACAGGCCTTAGCATTTTGCCATGCACATCTATAAAAAGTTTTGCGATATTGATAAATAAGTACCTGCTACATATTTTATGATTAGCATGGTGGAATTAGAGCATGCGAGAAGCGACAAAACCAGATCGAAATTCACAGTAACCCATTAGATATGCTTCAAGGTTCCACAGACCACATAAAGTTTCCAACACTTCTAAGAAGTTTTACTGTTTAAAAAATCACTGTAAGGTCCACTTGTAATAACATACATGTAAGGGATCCGGAAGCATATGTCGCGGTATTGCTAATGACTTAGCGATATCGCCAAATGAAGAGAAATATGTAAATGTGTTTAGCGACATAAACAAATTATATAGAAATATCAGTGATGTGGGCACCATATCCACGAAACATATACGTACATCTTATCATCGTACAACTATAATTTACAACTAAATCCATTTTAATATCCCGCAGTTAGCGTATAACATGAACTTATGTCCAAGCCTATGCAGTAATTCAAAGAATATAAAAGTTTATTTTTAAGAGTCGAAAGTACTAAATCGGTGGCAAAACTTGATGTAATTATCAGGTCACTAATGACAGGTTTTGTATGAAAGTCTATCACAAAATAGATGAGTTTAACTTTGAAGTAGTTAATTATCCTTTCCCGGACAGTAATATGTCGAATACTATTGGATATAATACATTTTTGTCACAGATTTTAAGATTTGGTCGTATTTGTTCTAAATTTCAGGACTTTGCATCTAGAACCAAATTTATTTACAATAAACTTGAGTCAAGAGGATTCAAAGGCGTACTTTTGATCAAATATTTCTACAAATTTTGCTGTAAATATCCCGAGATGATTAGAAAGTTTGGCTTCAATAATTTTAGAGATTTTAGACTTGCCTGGTTTACTACTTAATTTTATCTTTTGACATCATTATGTTTAAATGTTCACCTTTCAGATATTTTAGGCTAGCTTGTTTTCTGTTAGGTAAACCCCCAGGACCTACAGGTAGCAGGAAGCGGCCTACGACATTTACAAGCTTGCCTAATTGTACTTGATATCTGGTTAATATTTTCATTGCATTCTCTTGACATAAATACAAAAGACTTTCATTCTTTTCTGACTTGCCCTATAATTCTACCCTTAATATCCAAAGATTATTAGAAAGTTTGGCCACAATAATTTACAGTTTTTAGACTTGTCTGTTTTGCTACTTAACTTTATCTTTTGACATCTTTCTGTTTTAATATTCACTATCAAACATTTTAGGCTTACATGTTTTCTGTTAGGTAAACCCCCAGGGGCTACAGGTAGCAAGAAGCGGCCTACGACAGTTACATGTTTGCCTAAGTGTACTTAAAATCCAGTTAAGAAAAATTGTTTTGATAGCATGTTTTTGGCATAAATGCTAATGACTTTCATTTTTTTCTGATATGCTTAAATGCACATTTACTCAATATCAAAAAATTACTCAAAAATGACAGTATTTTCTCAAATGTCACAAACCTGACACATTAAGTTGACACATTGACTCAGGGTTGGCAGTTAAATAGAGCTTAATTGTTTGAGGAGTAGGTGTCATCATAGAGTTTGTTTTACATCTCTGGTGCAGGATATACATTGTTGCAGTCCTTGTTAGGATTTCCCTTGGTTTATACAGGTGGTCTAGCTGCAACTGTTTATTTTACAATCACTGGGACTGAATATAATGCCCCAGCTTGTTTCCACTTCAGTTAAACATTGGCGGATGGTTTAACTAGGGTAAGCTGTCAAGCTAGAAAGGGTACACATTGGTTCAGGGGTAAGTCAAATTATTCTTATCTGAACCTGTACTATGCAATTTTGGTAATTACGGTTTGTTTGACAGGTATTCTTCTTTGATATGAAGCTCTGCAGTTATAAGCAAAACTTCACGTATTTAGCTAATTCATCAATTGCCACGTTCATATTTATTCATTATATTTATGTGGGTTGTCTTTGCTGAATATTTAGCTTAGACAAGGAGCCACTACTCAGAGAGACATGTACGGGTAGAAGGCTCCGAAACATGTTGAGTAGTTACCCGCTGAAGACCTTTTAATTTATTTGGGTTAATACAGCCTATGTCAAAATTTTACTGAGGAACGTGTGCAATATGGACAAGAGTACTTCTATGTATATAAGTTAGACAGGGACAGGTTAGCTTATGGAGAGTAAAGAGTTCGGACCGCGGAATAGGGTAATGACTACTAGGAAGTGGTTCTGGACAAAAAGACACAAATACAATACTTCATACGATGTTTGGCATCATTTCAATTCAGCGATTCACGCTAAGTAGTTACCTTTCCTTGACACCAGTTGGCACAAGTCAAACTTTTGTTTCGTTTGTGACAATAAATTGTGGATGTAAAGGTCATAATAACGTCTGCCTCTCTATAAATACAGCATAGTTGCCACAGACCAAATTTCGGAACCATCAATCAAAACCTGTTTGTCGAGTGTGCCTGAGAAGAATACGGCAACCATGGGAGTGATACAGGGTTTTCTCTTACTGGTATCACCACGAGAACAGAGAAGCATACTAAAATCCACACGAGATCCTACGTTATCCTAGAAACCACATTTGAACAGGCAAAAACGGAAAAAGTAGACAGTTTATGCAACATGGGATGTATTGGTTATTCCATGGTTTCTCGAGATGTGAATTACTAATTTTCCCCCGTTCTCGCTCGTGAAATAAGTATCCTTACCCCTCTCGAACCATGGAATAACCAGTATGTCAAACATGTTGCACAAATTAAATGTATCAAACCCAAATTACATATGTAAATTCAAGACCAAAACTTGAAGGAAAGCATGCAGCTAATTAATTACAGCCTAATATTGCGTTTGATAAAAGTATAAGTAACCAATTATCTTGAACTCCTATGGCTGTAAATGATTAAAATCTCACTAAAGAAGATATTGGAAGTCCGAATGTTTACTTTCCCAGCTTAGTGCATGGAGCTAGCGTTCTGTCCTCAGTAAAAAGCTTTGGCACGAATTCCCCAAACGTACATATGTGCAATAAGGATGTTCTCATGATTATTTTCCGCATGTTTATTCTAATCTAATTTTATGTGAATCAATGAAAGTGACATTATAAACATATTTACTCGCTGATGCAGACTGCTGGTAGTTTTACTTCACGTTGAATCAGGGGAAGATTCGGCTGGCCGCAGCTCATTGTAAGTTAACATATGGTATGGTTCTACAACGAATCTCTAGTAACCATATAGCACTTAGATGCAACTTTCCTACCATTCGAAAATAGATCTTTTCAAACGTGAGTTGCTGAAAAACAAATGAATCACCGTGCAAAATTGCTTTACTCTAGCTTTCTTATATTGTAATTCCCAATGTTAATTTGACATGAAAGTGCATCTTGTCAGCAGGACGGTTCTTTATTCGTCATTCATTATTTTGGTCATTTTGGGACTCTAAATACATGCCACTGTTTTTGACGAAAACCAACTTTCGAGATTGATAAAGTGCTACTTAGTGATGCAAAGACAGCTAAAGTATACATTTTTGGGTCAGTATAATCATGAACTATAGATACGTGCAAATATTAATCACTGTCTTTGCCTAATTGTTAAATAAACACAGTGATAATGAAATGGTCGGGTTTTGTGCTGTTTTTTGTCTCTTTCATCTATGAAACAAATGATAAAACCGAAAAAAGGATTTCGTTTGATTCCTAACAATATTATCCCAAAACGTTTGCCATATTTTTGACATCTTGTTTAGTTTAGGAAATATAGCTTTGTAAAGTTGAAAAACTCCGACTTTCTCGTGTTTTTCTTCGACAAGGTAGATTTTTCAACTTTGCACAGCAATATTTCATAAACTAAACAAGATATCCAAAACATATGGCAACTTTTTTTGAAAATATTTTTAGGAACCAAACCAAACCATGTGTGCAGTTTTGCCATTTTTTTTGGAAGAGAAATAAACATAAACGACATAAAACTCCGGGCTTTTCATTATCACTGTGTTTGTTTAACAATTTGGCCGGGCCAAGTGTTGATCTTTGCACCAATCTATAGTTCGTGATCATACCAACCCACATATATATGTTTTAGCTGCCATTGCATCAATAAGTAGTACCGTAGAGGGCTGTACAGTTGGTTTTCTTCAAAAATGGTCCCATGTTTTAGAGTCCTTAATATCATTTCCCTTTAGTCTCTACGTTTCATGTGGGCCGACCCTATTTATGTCTGGGTGCAAACCCAGACATATTGTTTTTGTAGTGGTTCTTTAATCTTTCTTTATTTCTTAATACCTTTCCGCCACATTTTTGTGACGCAGTTTTCTCAGCCATTATACAAGTTACAACGTTGAAATTTTACATACTGTGAGACCCATAGCTGAAATTGTGCACCGTGGTGTGGATTTATCGATATGTTATAAATTATTAAAGTTACGGGTTAAAAAGAAAAACAAAAATTCCTATTCGGCTATTGGCTGAAAAAACAATGGTAGTTGTATCAGCCAATCAATGCATTGATTGACAATACACCTGTTGCCTGGTTAATCTACTGCTACTGTTCAGCAGATGGTACCGATGAATGTTGATGCTTTGGAGTCGCTTTGCTGCCATTGTTTGGTTTGGGATTTTTTAATATTGGTCATGTTTTTCTGTATTACCTGATGACCCATGATTGATAATGTCACAAAACAGTATTAGAGGGTGTTTCAAAACAAGCTCCCATTGACACCCAGACAGATTTGCTTGCAAATCTATACATTCTAGTTATATAATATACTTACGATGGTGTGTTTTGCGGTGCCTATTATCTGTTCTTGGTTACCATCGCCACTTCGGTCAGATAGTCCCGATTTGTAACGGATGTTGTTTGGATTATTCCTGGACAACAGGACAAAACATTGTGATGTTCAATGTTTCAAAGAACCGTGTAGAAACATTAGGATCAAACGCCTTCCTATGTTGCCTTCAAGGCAGACCCAAGCTGCGTGTTATGTCCGCTCTGGAATTGTGGTAGAGATGACATGGAACATGGTCTACTATGGAGGCAACTTCTTGAGTCTAAAACTAAATAAATTCACTATCTTATTGTCTAGACCTAGCTACATGGTCTATTTGTCCAAACAGACAACAGCTGCAAACAGGCAATCGCCATGTTGAATAAACTACAAAGTTAATGTAGGGTCTCCTGGTTAAAAAGTCCCTGTTAAGCCAAGGATCTCACTTAAGCTCCTTACTTGAAGGGTGACAGTCTAGACGTTTGATCGCTTTCATTATCATTTCGACCTTACCTTCCATGTACACAGTGAGCTGCAGTAATAGCTTTCTTTTCACCAATGAGAACAGCACCGCAGGTGTGGAACCAGCCTGACCAAGTCTTCGCTTCCATGGCAAGGTACCAAGGCCACCGGCCTTTCTGAGCAACTCTGCCGCCAACGATGGATGGCAAGTCGGTGACATATCCAACCCCGTACACACCGAAGTCCGCAGATGGACGTCCTTCGGCTTAAAAAACAGCCGAAGAAAAATAAAAGAGTTCATCTGAACTAGTGTGGAAACATTAAACAATTTGAAGTTGAGTTGCACTGAATTAAATGGAATTGATTGATTGATTGATTGATTGATTGATTGATTGATTGATTGATTGATTGATATGTGTTGAATTGAACTGAATTAAATTGATTGGACCGTGCTACGTACGCTACAAAATGCTACTGCTGCCACTAACAACTCTCTCTCCAATAAAATTGCACATGTTACAATTATACCCGCCATAAGAACAATCCATCTTAGCAGACTGCATACATGACTTTAAAAGCGTCATTTTTACGCAATTTCTCTGTGCAATATACATTTATTTTCAGATCATGCACGGTTGGCTGGAAAGATTGTCTTAATGTGGCACAAAGGAATCCCTCTGTCCCAAATTGTTCAAATTGGACGGTCCCCAAAAGTCTATAGTTCCGCAATACAAATTTAAGCGCCCTCCTTTTTCATGATCATATTTAATTTTCATATCATGACCAACATATATATATATATATATATATATATATATATATATATATATATATATATATATATATATATATATATATATATATATACATATGTATATATGTATATATATATATATATATATATATATATATATATATATATATATATATATATATATATATATATATATATATATATATATACTTTTTGTGGGTGTGAAAATAACAATGAAACTCCAGGCATAACAGAACTTTGAAGACAGTATTTCCTGGAACACTAGGCCTTGTTTGTGTACCTTGGCAACGAACAATTAGGTGGCCAATCGTCTTTTAAAGTCGCGGGAGCATACTGTTCAACAATGGCTTTTTGCCATCTTTCATTAGATGCTCCAGCGATATTTCATTATGCTAAGCATTTGCACATACACATGCTAATTTTATGTGAAAATTGAGCCAATGTTAAGCCAAAAAAATTAATACAATATAATAAATACAGTCCGACCACATATCACATTCAAGGCATTCCGCCGACAGAATGTGCTTTCTCGTTGTTAAAAACACCAAGTACAGTTGTTGAACCACGGAGTCCACCTCGGGCTCCTTGGTTTAAATGCAAATAACGAAGAACCCAGTTTTCTGTCTGTTGACACGATAATTTTTCAAACAGCCGTGCTAAAATATGAATTACCTGTAACCATGAAGCTTCGTTGACTTATGATTTTTGATTGAGCTTATTTCAACATTTAAATGAGACACCTTGACTAAAGGGTCATTTGCCCTTTTAAAAATTACTTTACAAACTTTATTTTTATATCAGAGTTAACTAGACATCTACAGAATAGAACACGTTAATGTTGTAGAAAAAGGAGAAGAAAAAAAAACCCGACCAACTATAGATACTGTAACGCTGTGAGTGCATTAGAATGGCGCAGCTACATTCAAATACATACATACACTTGTACATAACCCTGGCATGAGGTAAATTTGTTGTCCTTAACTTGAAGAGCTGCTTACCTTCCATCAAAGTACACGCCACCAAAACCAGGAGGAGCTTCATGATTCCACACTTTTGCAATGCTAGAACATGGCAGAGTGTGCCAAACATGTCTTATATACTGTAATTTTATCAGGAGAGAAAATGTTGACATAGCTCATATACCTGTCAGTTTTAAACATCTTCTGACCCCGACATATTCTACAGTAGATGACCTTAATAGGTGCACGTGGAACAAAGCCCTACCCTTTGCGAGAAAGTCTGTGGTGGCAACAGTCAACATAAGGGAGCGACTAACCGGAAACGGCATCCATCATTTCTTATAAATTGCTCAAATTGATATAAACAAATATCTGCTGGGCCTTCGATCACAACACACCAATTTATTAACACACATATGTTTATTTCCCTTCCTTCGTTCCTCCATGCCCCTTCTTTCTCTCTCCCTGCTGTTTTCCTTCTCTCTCTCTCTCAGGGTCTTTCGGTTTTTGTCACTCTCTCTTGCTCTCTCTCTCTCTCTCTGTCGTGATTTGTCATATTCATTCATGACTGAAACTAAAATCTTAAATTTTGCTTTACAATAACTGCAAATGGTTTTAAAAAGTCGATGTAAAAAAAAAATAATAAAGATTATCTGGATGCAACTTTTAAAATCCTAAATGTCGAGTCCAAATCTAGGTTATACACAGACATGCAGGAATACACATACACCATTTCGACACCATCTTTAAAATGCTTCTTGTAAGTTTCGGAAATAAGTAACTTGTGTCCCATGCTTATCGTGTTCTCCGTTGGGTCCTTATATTAGTGAAGCACATTGGGCTTTGCTTGATACATGGATATTCCCCGCTCTTTAGTTCAGGGTCTTTCTTCTGGGAAAGCGGCAGTGCAGGGCATCAGTCAGTATGAATACATTTATATTTTCTTGTCATTGAACAAATTTTTTACATATTTAATTATGTTAATTCTTTCAAGGAAAGCAGAAATCTTTGTTAGCAACCAATTTTTTTCTTGTTGTCGTTGAACAAAATTTTTGACATATTTGATTATGTTAATTATTTCAAGGAAAACAGAAATCTTTGTTATCAACCAGTTTTTTTCCCTGACTTCTTAAATATGACTTGTCATGGTCTTACAATATGTTCGAATTTTAACTATGACTGTCTCCAAGGAAATTAAGCCACAAAAACAAAGAAAGACTAGAAAAGATTTTACTTTATGCTAATTGTATTTGATATCTGGTTAAGAAAAATTATGTTTTGAGTACATTTTCTTGACTTAAAAACTAATGACTTTCATTTTTTTTGACATGCCCTACAACTTTTTTTGTTAATATCCATAGATTGTTTGAAACTTTGGCTGCAATAACCTTAAAGATTTTAGGCTTGCCTGTTTCGCTGCCTAATTTTATCTTTTGGTATCATTTTGTTTTAGCATTCACTTTTCAGTCATTTTAGGCTTACATGTTTTCTGTCAGGTTTAACTCCCAGGGCTGTCGGTAGCAAGCAGTTACCTACGACAGTGACAAGTTTGCCTAATTGCACATAAAATCGGGTTAAGAAAAATTGTATTTTGATAACATGTTTTAGAATTAAATGCTAATGACTATCTTTCTTTTCTGAAATGCCTAGGTACATATTTACTCAATGTCAAAAAATTACTCAAATTTGACAGTATTTACTCAAATGTCACAAACTTGACCCATTATGGTGGACATTAACTCAGGGTTGGCAGCGAAATAGAGCTTTATGGTTTGGAATCTTTTAAAGTGAGGAGTAGGTGTCATCATGGGGTTTGTTTTCCATTTCTGGTGCAGGATGTCCGTTGTTGCTGTTCTTGTTATGATTTCCCTTGGTTTGTACAGATGGTCTAGCTATAACTGTTTATTTTACAATCGCAGGGACTGAATATAATGTCCCAGTTTGTTTCTACTTCAGTTATACACTTACCGGTGGTTGAACTAAGATAAGCTATCCGCCTAGAAAGGGAACATACTGGTTCAGGGACAAGTCAAATTGTTCTTATCTGAACTTGAGCTATACACATTTAGTAATTATGTTTGGTTTGACAGATATTCTTTATTCATAATGATGCTCTGTATTTATAAGCAAAACTTCACTTATTTAACTAATTCATCATTTGCCACGTTCATATTATATATTCATTATTATATGGGTTGTCTTTGCTGAATATTTAGCTCAGACAAGGAGCCGCTACTCAGAGAGACATGTACGGGTGCAGGCTCCGAAACATGTTCTGAGTAGTTTCCCACTGAAGACCCTTTAATTTATTTGGGGTAATACATCCTATGTCAAAATTCTACAGAAGAACGTGTGAAATGTGGACAATAGTACTTCAATATGTATATCGGTTAGACAGTGACAGGTAAGCTTATGAAGTGTAAAGAGTTCGGACTGCGGAATAGGGTAATGACTACCAGGAAGTGATTCTGGACAAAAAAACACTAATATAATATAATGCGTAAATGAATCTGTCTGGTTAGGTCTAAACGAGAACATTTCAAAATTTCGTATCGCAGACAAAGGTGTCAATACAATTTTGATACTTAGATTTGTGCTGTAAGCGCATGCAATGAAATTAAAATGAAATTTGACAGGTTTGAATTTATGCTAGCCCGTTGCCTTCAAAACATCCCCCTGAATTGCTATTACATTCACTGACGTGGGCGCTAACCAGGAATACTTTGAAAATTTAGATACTGAAATCTCTGAATGTATCATAGATACACTTGTCAATCCAGTTCCAGTTTTTGTTAATTGGGCACACTTCAGAACTAATCGCATCAGATAATTATATTTTATTTAACGAAAATTATGAATAGAGATATAATTCCAATCTCTACGTAAAGGTTTATGATACAGGTGCATCAATGAATGTTTCCAAACCACAGTCTTTGAATTTATGTCAATAAGGGATTTTTAAAAGAAAATGTTGAATATCTTGAAAAATATATTATAAATAGAGATGCGTTCCAACTTTTTCCTCTGTTTCTAATAAAGCCTCGTTCAATGAATATCTGATTCAGGCCAGAGTTTTTAAGTAGATGCTAATTAGATATATTTCAAAATTTAAATGTTGAATATTTGCAAAAGTATCATAGAGATTCCATTTCAACCTCCATCCATATGTTAGTGGTATATGCACATCAAAAGAACCACACATTGAAAATCATGTTTATTCAGCTAATTTCAAAATTAAAATGCTGAATATCTGCAAAACTATGACACAGGTATATATCATTTAAAATTTTTCTAATATACTATCGATAAAGGCACACCTAAATAGTACTGCTCAGAGCTTTTTGCAAATGATGTTAATTGGGTAATTAAAAAAGATAAATCTCTAATACAGAAACGTTTCAAGACTAATAGAGAAAATACAGAAAATTTATGTCAGAGAGAGAGAGAGAGAGAGAGAGAGAGAAAGAGAGAGAGAGAGAGAGAGAGAGAGAGAGAGAGATGCGACTTGTACAGACCAAGGACGTGTCATTCGTACACCACTTCCAAGTACAGACTTTAAACAGTTGTAAAAGTTATACGTGTTCTTCGTACATAACAATGAAAATTAAATTCACTTTGTGTCGTACTGTTCCCGGTCAAAATGCACTTTGCCTCATTAGTTTATATCTCATGGAATAATTGTCTGGTAGAGTTGTGTGGTCAACATGCACTTTGTCTCATTAGTGTTGATATCTCATAGAATGATTATTGCCACATAGGCCTACACTGTGCACAAAGTATAACAATCTTCCTGCATACCATCACGGTTTTGACAACTTTGTGAAACAATTAGTGAGTGAATTATAGATCTAGTAGCTTTAGTCATTTTCTCCAGCCGGCATGGCAGACTTTAATTTTTCTTCTTGTGACACACTGATATGTTTTGCGGCTGTTTTCATATTCACAGGTTCTCCAGTGATAGCATCTTTTATATGTATGTATGTATGTATGTATGTATGTATGTATGTATGTATGTATGTATGTGTGTATGTATGTATGTATGTATGTATATTTATATATTAATATATATATATATATATATATATATGTATGTATGAATGCAGTGGTTCCTATCCAGCCTGCAGTGGTACAAGAAGTGGTAACCTTTGGGATGAGACTTGCTCTTTATTCATGGACGAAACCATGGGGGGTCGATCGACCCCCTCCCTCCTCGCAATGTGAAAAAAATAAAAAGTAAATAACAGATAAAATGGAGAATAAAATAAGATAAAACATTGGAAGATAAAGTCAAACAGATTGGCCTATTACCGCTCCTTTCAAATCAAATTTACTGTCTGAAGGTGTATCTGAACATTTATTTTCATATTTAATCGTTGCTCTTCAACATAGATTCTCTGTGCTTTTTTGTTTTAAAATGCTATATATTAAATCAAAGGCTTGGTCTTCGCAATATTGTAGCTCATAGTATGGATGTGGCCATTATGATTTTGGCTTTTATCCATTTTATTTTGAAACAAGCGACAGATTTGTCAGATCACTAATTCAGTCACGCATGATTATAGTACAGGAGGCCAGTCATTTCACCTCTTAACGTATCTTGATACATATCCGTGTATTTTTGGTTTGTATGACTTCAGAGCTGTCTTTCTCCTAATCTTTTCCTTTGAGTTTATGAAACTATAATTTTTGGAATTGTCTGGTCTTAATCTATCAGTTGGGGCACATATCAAAGAATTATTATGCATATTAAACATAGTGAAATATAGGTTGAAGTGGCTTTCTTTTTTATTTCGTGTGTTTAAAAATAACACCCTATGGAAAAAAACAGGGAGAACAAGATCCATGTCTTCAAAATACTATGAATCTGAGTTTGTCCTTTAATTGCATCGTGTAAAATTATGAGACTGTAAAATTAAAATTGGCTAATTTGCATATCCAAAACTTTAATTTAAAAACATGAATACTTATATCGCGATATAGGCCTAATAGGGACAATTTGGAGAGCACTAATTAGGTTCATGGTGTTCTTTGGAACAAAAGATCTTCATTTTTAGGACTTCAGACCGGATTTCACTGAGAAAAGGATAAATTTAAAACAGGTGTACTCCTATATCTAATTCTTTTGTGCGCCAAGTGAAAGAGAAAGACCATGCAACTTCAACGCTGTATACTTTCATCAAGCTACACCAAAATTTAAAAAGTAGCAAAAACGGTGATATATACAGTTATATCTCGATACCTTAAGTTACTTAGAAACTCAAATTTTGACTTTCAGATGTCTAACTGGGAATATGTACAATACTGGTAAAGTTATTAGGTCTTTGTAGTTCCTTTCTGGTTTGGTTCTATCGGCTCAATATGGTTTGGCGTTCAATACACAATTTTATGCTGGAGGCTGCACAAAGAATCATAGGGAAACAATGAATTTTTTTCAGTCTTATAGATGATATTTGTATCCATTGGCATCTCAAGTAAGACAGGAAATCTTCTTCTCTGAAACCGCTAACACAATTGCTTAGACTTCTCACAGGAACACTTCTAGGGAGAGGTAGTTTTCAATTTGTTCGCCAGGTGCTGCTTTTTTTTTTTAATGATTTTTTGTGTCTTCGCTACTTCTTCCCCAGAACCATCACCCAGATTAAGCTGAAACTTGGTGGGTATTTTTCTTGTGAAAGGATCAAACAACGTTGTTCACTGGGTGGCACCGTTGTAGATTCTTACGATTTTTACGAATTTTCCAATTTGGGTACTTATCGGTAAATGCACCTTTCCTGTTGATTACTACCAATTGCTTTGATATTACACAGGAACCCACATAGAGATTCCTAGTTCTTAATTTGTTCACCAGATGGTGCTGTAATTCTTAGCTCAGCTGACTTGCCAGTCAGACTGAGCTTTTAGGAGGCTCTGTCGTCCATCTTAGAAATAGTTCTAAATGGCATATGCACTCAGCTAAAGCTCAACACAGTTGCAACCTTGCTTTTGTGGGACAAGCTTAGCTCAGCTGAGCATTAGTTGTTCGCGCAGCCCTCTAGTTTCTATTTTTTTAATGATTATGTGTGTGTTTTCGGTATTTTCGACTTCTTCTCCAGAACTTTTACTCAGATTAAGCTGAAAATTGGTGGATATGTTCCCTGTGAAAGAGTCAAGCAAATTGTTCAATAGGTGGCACTGCTATGGATTTCTGATTTTAAACGATTCTTTCAATTCGCATACATATCGGTAAATGCACCTTTCCTATTAAATACTATGTAAGTGAATGGGCATTCTAATGCTGATTCACATTTTTGACGTCTCCAAAGAAACTGTTTGTGAGATTGACTTGAACATTGGTGGCAATATATCTTGGATGGGTCTCTACCTGTGTTCAAATGGTCACACTCTATTCGTTTTGGATTTTTTTTCTGATTTTTTTTAAAGGAAAAAAATTAGTAGGAAGGTTTACCATTAGAATTTCTTGTAATGGCTATAACTTAAATAATTTTGGCCAGATTTGTGTCAAACTTGGCAGGGATGTACCTTTGATAAGTGTCTACATATTTTGTGTAAGTGGTCATGATCCAGTAATTTCTTAATATTTTTAAAGATGGACCTTGATGTTGCACATGTTAGTATTCTTCCATACAGGGCAGACTTACTCAGTACATGGGTGACCTTGATCCTATCCCAAGTTCGCAGAACCACAAGTGTGATGAAAAGCCAGGTCTGCTGAGCATGAGCTGTTCACACAGCCCTGTTCTTTATGTCTGGGCGCCAGCTTAGACATATTGTTTTTCCTCAGATTCTTTGTTATGGCTGGGTGCGAACCCAGGCATGCTGTTTTTCCAAGAATTAATTCTTTCCTTCTATCTTTCTTCTTTACGGCCAAATTTGTCATTGTTGAGTTTTTCTCGGACACAATTATTCAAGGAACCACCAAATTTGCCATGGTGACTGACCTACCAGTGAAATAGTTTGTAATAGTCTTGATATTTAAATTATGCAAATTAGGAGCAAATAAACTTTTAAAAGGTCCATATCGTCCAAACTAACAGATAGACACAAAATTTCAATGTGCATGTATAAGTTTGTGACACCTGCCAATAAAATGGACAGTAAATGAAAGTTGTAGAATTTTAAATTATGTTAATTAGGGGTACTGTAAAATTTAAAGGGAGAATATCCCCAAAAATGTTATATAGAGAGATGCCATTCCAACTTCAATTTCGAGGTTTTTGGCAAAGGCACATGCAATGAAACATGAACCAATGTTGTAGATCTTAAATTGATGCAAATTAGCTGAATATGCAAAATTTAAATCCTGATTAGCTACATACCTGTTGCATATAAAGGTGTCATTCCAACTTCAGCTGCATGCGATGAACTAAAATTGAAAAATTGTTATTTATGTAAATTATGTGAATACACAAAATTTAAATCCTGTAAAACTTAAAGACTTTTTTTGCATACAGGTACCATCACAACATCAATTTTTAGGTTTGTGCCATTTCAACTTTACTTTATAGGTTTGTGACATAGGTGCATCCAATGAACCATGAACCAGAGTTGCAGCATTTCAATATATATATATTAGGCTAATACACAAAATTCAAATTATGTTGAACAATAGCAAAGTGTAGCATTTCAGACTATTTTCATTTTGAAGGCACCCAGGCAGATTTGCTGTGAAGCAAATCTTCTTTTCTAGTGATTTGTGGGTGCGAACCCAAATATTTTTTTCAAGATTTTTTCTTCTCTTCTTCTTTCTTTCTGTCTTCTTTACAAACAAATTTGTCCGGAGTTTTTTTCGGACACTATTATTTGGAAAACCACCAAACTTACCATGGTGACTAACCTACTAGGGAAATTATGCATATCATTTGGAATAGTCATGATTTTTAAAATTAAGCAAATTAGGGGAGATTAAAATTCTGAAAGCTCCATATTTTCCAAACTATTGCAGATAGGCAGAAAATTTCAATGTGCATATATGGGTGTGTGACACCTTCCAATATAATGAACAGTAAATGAAAGTTTGGAGATGCAAAATTTAAATCTTGAATAGCTTCACAACTATTATAGATACAGGTACCATTCCAACAATATGCCATTCCTGCTCTTTCAGCAGATTTGAACAGCTCAGACAAAATGGGGTTTATTTTTAGTCAAAGTTTTGGAAATATTTTCAAAATTTTTGGGTTTCAGGTAAAAATCCTTAAAAAAAAACTAGCATATCTGGATTCATGCTACTGATCCTGGCTCTTCAATGAAAGATACTATCAGTTGTTTCCATAACACACTTTATTATTGAACAAACATGACAAACATTTGACAAAAGCATTCTTGTGTGGAAAAATCGATCCAAGTCAGGTGTTCAAGAAACGATGTGATCCTGAAGTCAGGGTTTACTATGTTTACTTCATCTGAAAATTTGTATGAACACGCGCGAAAAGTGGACAAAAGTGTACCAAGCATTTGACCATTCAGTAAAGTGTATAAAAAATATGAATGTGACCCCAAGATTTCTAAATACAAAACCGTTAGACCTAATAAATGACCACCATCTTTTTAAAAATGTAAATAATGCAAACATTTGGTAACATACTGTTGTAACTGGGGATGTTTTGTTTTGTTTTGTTTTGGCAGAAACATGACAAGAAGTCGATTCAATCCCATTGTTGCACAATCATATTTTCAAAAAATCCAATGGTAATAGTGTAGCAACTAAATTTCAAAATGCAAAACTGTTATAAGTGGGCCTAAAATGAACATCATCAGATCGCCTGTATCTCAAAGTAACATGCATGCTGAAAAAAGAAGAAAAACTACATGTAGCATCTACATTTCTACGCATGTATGAGACTATTATTGAACAGATGTGTAGGAAGCCTCACCGCTTGTAACATAATTCTGAATGCATAGATCTAGAGATTAACATCGCGGTGTTGAAGACTGAACCCATAGAAATTTCGGTGTTCGGTACTTAGTACAGAAACTTTTAGTGCACGCTCACAGTGCAGAAGCATCTTTATCAATTTCTGTGTGTTTATTGAACCCTGAAGAAGATTTGATGTTGAGTATTTAACATCAAAAGCCCACGTGATTCAGGCTTTGCCATGGTAAACGTACATAATCAGTAATGTAAGTATGAGCGCCAGCATTTGTCTCTATTTGTATAACTTGAGATTTTTTGTTTTGTTATGACAGAAACATGACAAGTTATTAAAGCGAGATCATTGCACAAATAATTATAAATCTACATGCAAACATGTCACATACTGTATAGTTATCCATACATGTATTAGTGAAGGATCTGACCATTCAATACATTATTGAAAAGAAAAAAAACCCACCTAAATGTAGTACCTAAATGTCTTGATGCATGCATTTCATTGGTTGAAATTTCTCAGGCATATATGATTGAAGGGATAACATACCAAAAAATACAAGTACTTGATTTCTGCTCTTAATTACAAGTGTAGATATGCATGCATGTTATGTCTTGCAAAAAGTGAGCACACTTTCACATTGGTGAATTTTGGTTCAGATTTGGAGGGGGGAAATAGTAAAAAAGAAACGGTCTTGTAAAAGATTAGTTTTCGCATCTGAATGTCATATGATAGACTTTTGATGGTGTATGATACTATTGGTAGCATGAAAGTAAAAAGATTCTTGAAATCTAGCTACAACAACATTTTTTTCCTTTCCTCTCTCTCTCTCTTTTCATCCGAAATGAAATTTGGCAATTGCAATAAAAGACTTCATTGGCTAAACCGGAAACGCCACAATAAATTTGTGAGACATGAGTCAGTGTGGATTATCTCATTAAGTTCTGATCGTTCAGCTTTTGCCATAATGGTTAAACCGTTGTATTTTGGAGTAAATGTCCTGCACCACTTGCATTCAGAGCCAAGTTAGTGCCAATATCGTGACTGGCAAGGTTTCAGCTTGCAATCAGTAAAAAGTTTTGATCAAGTTTTGGTCGCGCAGGTTAAGAAACATGTATTAATATCACCTGCTGTCGTTTTTTGGCACTGCAAATACCTCATTTTCTGTATTTTTATGTTGGTATGAATTAAAATACATTTTCTGGAAATGATGGCATTTCGCAATAGAGGTTCTAGAAAAAGTGGCACTGGAGTTTCCTGGAGGGTACAGTCCGTATCCGTAAGCGTTTAAACAGGACATGGCACAGTGGTCTGTATATAATGTCATGCATTAGAATGACAAGACTGGTCTTAGATTCCCTCGAACATCACAGGTACGGACCTTCCAATGCCTACTCGATGGACACACGTTTGTATTCCCATTTACTTCCATGTGGAATTGGCTTTCTTCGCACACAGGTTACTCAAAGCTAGACACAGGTTTTGAGTTGCACTGATACATTCAAACTATACTCTTCTCTCTTTATGCCTCAGTTTATATGAAAATTTAATGTACAGAAAAAGTACTTTTGATTGCTTTAAACCAGCATGTTTATGTAGAATATAGTTTGCTATGGGTTTGTTTGATGATTCACCTTATAGCTGGCAATGTATGCTGTTCACAGCCTAGAATCGACGGATACTCTAAGTACCAAGATGGTGAATCCCAGCCTGTAATTTGCAACTATATGATCGGCGGTTTTTTTTAAGGGGCAATCCGTCCGGCGATGACAGGAGACGGTCATACGTGTCGTGTGCATAAAATAAGACCGCTTCCTGGGACGCGCAGAGAATTTTGGGATATCTCTGTGGGACATATCTTGACTTACCTGGAGTCGCCATTGCAAATCTGTACACGCGCAATAATGATGCAATCGATGAAGATTATTTCAAAACACAAAAATTAACATGGTCGAAACAATAACAACTTTAAGAGCCACATTAACTTTTGTTGACATTCATTGTCTTTGCCAAATAAGTTTTGTGTCGAAGCAATTTTTGTAATGTTTGGCATTCCCAGGAAAGCATAATGCCGAAAGAAAGAGCATACAACTTGGGCTTTTCTGATTGAAAAAAAAAATGATGAGGTATTTTCAAGTCCATGTCCCACTGCCACATAAAAATATTAAATTTAATCAAATTGAGGGCAAATGTACCTTGCACGATGTTTTTTTAGCACCTTCATGATTGCAAATTGGCAAAACAATATATATAAAGAACAGGTGTAAAATTGCACTCGTTTCTGCTTCCGTAGGTCTGAGTCACTCCCCGTAAACACTGCATGTTTTGACATCATTGGAAAGTTCAGAACTGTTAATAATATCAGTCTTGAGGAATGATCTGACAGGATGCCAGGTGACTTTTTATCTTCAGAATGCTAAATCATCTGAGAAAAGTACACATGTTCCACACCTTTATCAACTTGCTTTGTCTGGTGATTTTGTTCTCATGTTACATTGACTAGGAAATCGATACAGTCTCTCAGTCAACGTCCCTGCCATCAGCGAATTGTAACTGACTCAACTCTGTATTACCACGACACTTGTGGCAACCATCAGATATTGATACAGATTCACAATTAACGTCATTTGCAAAGACCCTCACAGATAGTAACTCCTACTGATTTGGGATCTTTAAAAACACTCTTGGACTGAATGGTGGTCTGCATCTGATTTCTTCGTGGCATTACTTGAGTAAACGTTATGCCATTGAAGCAATAATCAGTAACCATATTTTCAAGGAAAAAATTGCTGAAAATATGGTCACTGATTACGTGGAGCAAAACTTGGCATTTTATACAAATCTTGATACAGGCCCTATCCAAGTTTCCGGCCTTAAATGAAGGCACGCCTCCACTCGCTTTCTTTCTTGCTTTTGATCTGTTGGTAAATGTTTTGTTTGTCGTAGTATAAAAAGGTTTCTGACTGTATTGAGAGTCTCTGCTAGAACTTCCGCCTCTGCTTCCCCTGGATGAGAGGTATGAGTTATTGTATGGTCTGAATGTCATTCCACATCCTGGACCTCTGAATTTCCGCCGTATTTTGACCCTTTTATATTGGATACTTATGGAATAATCAAATGAAATAAGCTATCAACTCCGTTGTAGGCATTTTATGATAAAGGGAATGTAGGGTATCTGGTACAATGGTGAAACGGATAGTCCGCATTTAGATTACAATTACATTTATGTTTTAGGTTCTGCTTCTGCCCCCCAAAACTACATATTTGTAACTTTTTACAGCTGAATATTTTTCTTTTACTTAAAAATAAAAGTTCTATATGAATTTAGAATAGCGTATGCAATCTTTTCCATAAGATTCGACTTTGAACTTTATGACATAACAGGATTTAAAGAAAAGAATTGGTGTCATAGGACTTGAAATTATTTCAAACTGCAGATAAGTCTAGTAAGAATTTTTCTTCGACTTTGATTATGACAATGTATGTAAGCAGAGGGGCCAGAGACCAATTTCCATCTTGGGACATAACTTAGCCTCACAAAACTTCACCATATGGAACCTGTGCATCATTACATTGTTTACTTTGTATTCCTGGTATTTTGTAGGAAACTACTGGACCTATTTGGAGAAATATTGGTGTCAAACTTTTAGTTTTTACTACAAGCTTCAGCCAGAAATATGAGCCACTGAACAATGTTGAAAATTTGCAAAGAGAGACTGTTGGTATAAGCGGCACTTGCTCTAATTGCCAATTATTTGGCTACTAAATATGATACGCAAAAATTATAAATGGTATCAAATAAGAGGTAAAGAATAGAGCTGAAATTTCTGGTTCTGAGATATATGAGATATCGCATGCCGAGATTAAGTATTTGACCGGAATTTCTTTTATCTGCATTGTGTAAAATTGTATTATGCACACTTTTTAAAATAATAAATCAATAAGATAAAATCAAATAAGTGAAAATTAATTAATATCTCTAATTACACACGTGGCTTTAATGGTTGCTTGTTTCATTTAACAATTCAAATCAAGCAGGCCGAAAGTTGGGGGACCGCAGAAAGGCATATTGACCTCGGCCTTTGGCCTTGATCAATTTGCCTTTTATGAGGTCCATAATGTTACTGCAAAGTGCATATTGCCCAACTCATTATCCCACAGTGGAATACGGGAAAGACCATGGTCAAGTGAAAACTTACTCGCTGGCCTTCTGACCAAGGCATTCTAGCACGATATAATAATCGCAGAATTCTTTATACCTGCTTGCTGATAAGACAGTTACTTTCAGCGACTATGTGTCCGTGAATCGACTAGTGGCCGCCCGGTCCCCGCTGCCCGTCTGGGCATAGCGGCAGTCCAGGTGGGATGGCTTGTGAGAGTTCCGATAAATCGATCGAGTTCTCCCAGTCTTTCTGCCTGGGTCGCGGGCCTGGCGGCAAGGGGGGGGGGGGCGGACAGGTTCTGCTCTCGTCATTTTTATCTACTTGCATCCATTTCATATCTTAGCGTATTGATCTAGATGTATTTTTTCCTCGTGCGCGGGGGTTTTAATAAATGATGATGATGATGATGATAATAATAATAATGATACCACTTGAAATTCTGTGTAATAAGATACACAAACCAGAAAACTGTGTGCCCCTGAAAAATGTCAGATTAAATCAGCTGACAGGGCATGTCATCTTACATGACACGGGCTTGCTTGATGAAAATTTACAGGTAACTCAAACTTGCCTGGCTACAGCAGGTATCTGCCTATCCAGAATTGTGGCTAAACTTGCAAAATCACGCACTGATGATATGAATACATTGCTAGGATCAGCAACGGATGGTATAGCCATGCTGGGTCATTGGTTTCACACGCTGTGCCTGGGCAGACAAGGGATTTTAAAAGCAGTTATAAGAGTTAGCGGTATTGTAACACTTAGCGGTTGTACGCCAACTTCAATTTATATGTTTATGTTGAAGGCGCATCCATTGAACACAACCAAAAGTTGTAAAATTTTAATTTATGCTAATTAGGGGTACTTGAAAAGTTTAGATGTTGAATATCTCCAAAGCTATTCTCAGTAGAAATGCCCTTTTGAATATAATTCACCGGTTTATGCTGAAAGCGCATTCAACAAACCACAGACAAAAGTTGTTACATTTAAATTTATGCAAGTTTTGAAGGCATACAGACAGGTTTGCTTGGAAACAAATCTTCTTTCCTATTTATTTCTGTGAATTCTTTCTTTCTTTACCAGCAAATTTTTCTGACATTTCATTTCAAGACGATTATTAGTAGAAACTCCAAACTTGGCATGGTTATACATCCATACATAAAGTCTTGTCTATTTGTGAAGAGGGGGGACAGTTTTGAATTTTATGCAAAGCATGGCCATTTGAAAATTTAAATTTTGAATATCTTCAAAGCTATTAGGTAGAGGTGTGAAAAAATCTGTGGCCGCTTGCAACGATCAATTATTATACATGGCTATTACGCTCTGTAAGTCCTTCAAGGTTATGCATCCATTGAGGGGGAAAACTCAAACGCGTCCCGTAAAAAGATTAGGACGTGCTTTGGTGGGCTTGGTAAAACCCTGACTAAAATTCAGTTATTACGCAATAAATAACAATAGTGAAAAATTAAAGTGTGTTCAAAATTAGACTGAATGATTTTGCGTTGCCAAAAGCTTTCCTTACATTCTGCATAAAATGCATCGAAAACTTCATAATTTGCGGTGGCAGAAATTTTACTTACACTTTGTGCTGCTGTTGACTTTACATTTTGCGGCTGCACATGCCCCCCCCTCTATCGCAGCAGCAGCAACCTCGAGCCAGCAAACAGGGCACAGGTCGTGCATGGACAGTACAGGGAGACCCCACTCAACGCTTCCCAGACACCGCGGACAGCTCATGCTGTAGTTGACCCTGCCCGTCCCTTCACAGGTCAAATTACAGCACAGAACTACGTTAGTAGGGGGTTCGTCAACTAACTCACATCGTTTAAGATTGTGCGAAAGGCCTTGCACTTTTAGGGGGGTGGGGAAAAGATTTTCGTCCCGTGCGTCTGCTTAAGGACCCCATGTCCCAGCTCATCTTAGCGTATTCTTGCGAAAATATTGTGCCAATTGCTACTTTTAATAGAACAAAAGTTTTTAGATTCCAAGTTGTCCACAGTTCTGCACAGATCCATAAACGTGCAGTCTGTCATTAAAGCATGGCGCACTTGCTGTCCATACGCACACTTGCTGTCCATACGCACACAATTCAATTGATCCTTCAGTTGTAGATGTGGTGCTCCCATTGAAGACGCTTGGCACTTTTTCTTTGAGTGCAGATTGTATGTAACTGCACGATCCAACTTACATTTGATAATTTTAAGATATGCCCCCTTCACTCTTCAAACTGTATTATATGGATCTGATGGTTGTACTATAGATGAAAATATTCAAATATTCTCTGCAGTCCATGACTATATTAAAACTACAGCACGATTTTCTCCAGCAGGTATAGGATAAATTTGAATCATCGCAATTATCTATAAATATTGTAAGGTGTAAAACAAAAAGGTGCGGTTATCATGTTAATCAGATGCCCCTCTATCTGTCCTGCGTCTAATGTGATTGTCCTTCTTAATCATGTGCGACGCACAGCCAGTCAGGTATGCCAAATTAGAGGACCTGACTGACTAGGTGTCCCTGTGCGTTTTCTTTTGTCCTGTGTGCATGTCGTCTCTTCAGAGCGAGAGGGATTAATATAGGGCTTGGCCCCCTTTTCCAATCGCTAAACGGAAAGCTTGCTCCATCTATTGTATCCATATTGAAAAATAAAATACGTTTCAACCAAAATATGCGGAGCACTTTTCGCGAAAATGACAGTTCCATGGAATGATCAAACATTGCAGTGGTTCTGATCCACATACTAGTACCCAACAAAAAAGCGTTCAGACAACGGATAACCCTCGGCCCCACAATATTTTTTTCTTCAAGTCTGCATTTTTAAGACTTCGCAGTAAAATGCTCTACACGCAGTTTCCATATTGTTATCTATGAAATGAAAGAGCAATTTTGCATGTGTTCTTGGGGCATGTTCTGGTGAGAGAGACCCCCTGTACTGTGCATCAGTCAGACGGCCATCAAATAAATACTTCAAAAGTTTCATAACAAGTTTAAAAATAATAAGAGGAAGCTGGTTTTCAACAGGAATGTTGTCTAATATACGGTCTTGAATATAAATACATGTACTTTAAAGTTTCATACAAAGTTCATAAATACAAAAAGGAAGCGAAGCTGATTTTAAATAGGAACCTGGTCCATCATAAGATGCATCTCTGACAAAAAATTGTTGAAGCTGTGGGCAATGGTTTTTGAGATATCGCGGTAACGTCGTCAGGGTTGACGCCACTCAGACGGCCTTCAAATAAATACATTAAAAGTTTCATGAATAGTTTAAAAACAATTGGAGGAAGCTGGTTTTAAAGAGGAACCTGGTCCATCATAAGATACATCTGAGACAAAAATTTGGTAAAGTTGTGGTCAATATTTTTTTTTAGATATCGCGTAACATCGTCAGGGTTGACGCCACTCCCACGGCTTTCAAATATGTACATTAAAAGCTTCATAAAAAGTTTAAACTAATCAGATGTTTTCAATAGGAGCCTGGTCCATCATAAGGTCCTACTGTGACAAAAATTAGATAATATTTTTTTAAAGATATTGCAGTGACGTCGACAAGACGGACGGACGGACGGATGACGCAGAGGACGACAATACTCTCCTGCACTTTATGTGACGAGGGTAAAAAACGAGACATCCATGTCTTCTGAATTTTAAAAATACCGTAAAAGGGTGAATCATCATGGGCTCGTGTACTGTGGCCTATCGGTTATTAGACCTGCCTGGGTCATAGATTTTATTCAATTTACCAGTGGACTACAAAACTACAAATCTGTCTGCTGTGATGGTTCCGAGGGTGGTTCCTTCTGTGGTCAGTAGATGGCATTTATCCAGATGAGCCCTGGTCAAATTAACCGGGGCAACAGTCACTGGATGCAGAATAAATCTTAAAGAGGGAAGCAACTATTTGGGGATTGCTAAACTGGGTGGGTGGTGCATGGTGAGAGCGCACTTAGCTTTTCCAGAAAAGTAAAACAAGACTCTCAAAGAAAAAAACACCTTTTGTTAACAATGAAATAAAAAATACAAAACCCTGACTTGAAATAAAATAAAATAAAATGAAATAAAATAAAATAAAATAAAATTTAAAAAAATCACCCCCTCCCCCCCGAGCTTTGGTAGGTCTAAACGGTTATGTATTAGTATATTGCCACAAAGAGACAAGCGTGGTAACGACCGTGACAAGGAATGTGTGAATATGAGAAAAAGGTGAATGGACCCTCAGCTGGTCATTCTGAAATGCTGCGAAGAGAATGACATTAATGTACAATGCATATATATATATATATATATATATATATATATATATATATATATATATATATATATGTGTGTGTGTGTGTGTGTGTGTGTGTGTGTGTGTGTGTGTCTACACTTCATGGTGCATCAGTGATCATCGATTCATGATCGCGAAAAGTACCAGTATGTGTTATCAATAGCTGCAAAGAGTTAACTGAAGTGACGGAAAGACAAGGAGTGCCGACTTATCTATCCTTTCACCGATACCACTACAGTCACACGTCATAATGAGGAGTGAACTTTAAATAAATTGAACTTGAACTTGGAGATTTAGATTAATTTTTCCATTTTTGAACACTGTAAGCCTTGCATCTTGAATGTGTTGGTGTGGACTAAATGTTAATCATCTTGACATATGTTATATATCGGTGGTTGATATGATTAAATAAATTGGCAATAAAATGACATACGTAGTTACCCGCTGAAGACCCTTTAACATATTTGGGCTAATGGAGCCTACGTTAGAATACTACAGAGGAACGTGAGCAATATGTACAACAGTACTTCCATATCGTTTAGATAGGGACAGGTTAGCTTATGGAGTGAGGAACCAGGAAATGGTTACCAATTTTAAAAATATGTCGGTACTTTGTGGTCTGTATCCACCATCGGGGCAACCTTCTCCACTAAGCTCCATCTTTGACACTCAGTGGCGGCTCTTGGCTCATGTCCCCAGCGCTGCTACTTAATTCATAGCTTGGGGGTGAGTTCAGTGTCTAATACAATATTTCTATTCTGGGGCTCACTGCCACCCACAACAGCTAATTTCAAGGCATTGTTTACATTTTTAGGTGATGCTCACACTGGAAAAGTCCCATTATATATTGTACATTACATTCATTCGACAAATTAACCTTCCGTTAACACTAATCACACGTATATTTTTAATACTACCTCTTCCAAATATCAAATAGGGACTAATCCAAGGACTTGGCTACCATTTTGAAAATTGTGGATTCCGCACCCAATGGTTTGTAAATGAGGATGGTAATGGGACGATCTTGGGGACGGGGGGGGGGAGTCAATATATGAAACCAAACGTTTATATTTTTGCAAATATTTCAGAGCATCGATAATGATATGATATATGCTGTGACTGTCCCACAGTGTATTGTGCAATGTTCAAAATGGCGCTCACCAATGTGCATGATGTGCCAGGGAATATAGTGTCGCATTTGGATTTGTCACCGTTTTTGCTCTGTGCACAGGGTGGAGGCCAACTGGGCAACCAATAGCCAATAAGAAATGAGATACACATACCAAGCTATAAGTAGGTTTTTGCCGTCTGTGATAATCGGTTTGCTGTGTCATGTAGAATGTATGCTTCATATGCAGTACTAAGATAGGTTTATCTACTCTTAGGGGTGTTTAACAATTTGCAGCGAAATTACTATCATGTGATTTTTTTAATTCTCTTATTTACTTCCCTGAACTTAATTGCGCATTAATTACAGAAAATATGTTTATTTCAGGGGCATGGCTTTGTTGGCCAGTCTAGTACACTTCGAAATCACAAGATCCTAGTGATGTTGGATCATACAAAATATCTTTGTTTTAGGTATAAATACCTGGTTATACATTCATGCTTGTGCACGCTGAGGTAAAATGCTTACGAGTGTTGACGCACAACAGGCAGGTCAGCTGACTTCCTTGTACAGATATTGAAAGTAGTAAATTTAATTTGACAATCAAATAGAATGTGAATTTACTGCGTGGTGATGATGTCCCTGGTTACCGAGTTTGCAAAAGCAGGATAATCATGGCTTTTTTTTTTTGACATAGCTAGCACTGAAATTGTGATGTACCGGATTAGTCCAGTGACCTATAGATCGCACGTACAACTTTATTTTGTTTTGTGTGTGAGTGAAAAGTCATAAATGCAAATCAACGATTTATCACTCACTTTTATTTTTTCCTACTTTTGCTACGATCAATCATAATGAAATTCAGTCACGTTCAAATCAAGGTGGCAGGCTCCAAGGCGTGTTCTGATGGTTACCTGTTGGATATCCTTTATTTCTTGAAGGCTGACACGTCCTTCCAAAATATGCGTGCTTTGTTATAAGTCAGCAGCTATGTTTGTACTTATCTGATCATGACAGTTTTAACACATTGCAATACTAAATCTGAGATGACGTATTTTGCGTGCATTGCTGAAGATGAACTCTTGTGATGCAATGGCTGGAGTCTTGAGATCTATACGTAGTCAGCTGCCTAGTCTGTAAAAAACTGACGCTGGGTATGATTATATTCCTTGCATGTCAGGACACATAAAATGCAACTGTTTCCTCTAGATTCCAATAAAAAAAGGATGAATTGTATCAATATGAAAATGTTATATAATATGTCTTGATAAATACAATTTTAGCCTAAATGTTTGTGATCACAAACGTCGGGTAGCTTTTCATTCATGAAAACAAGAGCGGGATAATTTAGGTGCTTTGTTATAAATCAGCAGCTATGTTTTTGCCGTTTCTAATGATAATATTTTTAACACATTGCAATACTAAATATGAGATTACGTATTTTATGTGCATTGCTGAATATAAATGGATACCACTCGTGCGATACAATGGCGGGAATCTAGAGAACAACCTAGTCTGTTGCCTAGTCTGTGACAAACTGACGCTGGATATGATTATATTTCTTGCACGTCATGACAGATAGACCAAAGAAAGAAAGAAAGGATGAACTGAATCAATGCGAAAATGTTATCTAACATGTCTTGTAAATACAATATTATCTTATTAGTATGCAGCTCTATCCGTTACGGTAGCCTCCAAATAAATCTACCAGAATTATATCAATACGCACTTGCTATGAATGTGCTCATAATTGTGATGTGGCTTAATCTTCATGGGGTGAATTCACCAGTCATAGCTATCTGTTGTAACATGGTTTACCTTGAAGATTCTTTCATAGAATTGGTACGACTAACTTTGTTGCATTAGTACATGTATATTATTTTTAGGTAGCCGTGGTAATAGCACATGCGCAAACCTTTGAATGGGATTATCCTGACTTTACCTCGGAATAATCAGTTTCATTAATAATTATTGAAAATGTCACAGATTTCAATATGTAAGTCACATCCCATTTGTAACTGTGCACACGGTCCCTTTTACCGAGAGCAAATACATATGTTAGCGGGGAAAATGTGCTGATTTTGCCCATTGTTAAAATGAAACGACGGACACATTGGACAATGGGCAATTGGTAAAATAGCCTTGCGGCTGATATGAATTTCCCTTCTCTTGTATATACAATAAACGTGAAGCTTCATCAAGCTATACAATAAACAATATGAGAAAAAATACATAAATAGACGTAAAGAAAAAAAGACAACATGTTAATGCAACAGGTACGAACAATCACCAGTAACATATCGAAAAGGATCTTAATCCATATCAAGTTCTAAGAACCTGGAAAACCTTTTGGAATGTTGAATGAAAGACATAGTTGCATCAAGTATACTGCAGTTACAATCACAAGATAGTTCTTTGTTACCAAATAAATGAAAATGCTATTTAGCAGGATTGGATAAAGTGTCAAAGTTTTAACTCTTGCTGAAAATGTTTTCCTTAACTCTAAATACAATGGACACTGCAAAAAATAGTGAAGAGATGTTATAAAGTGATGGCCACACGCACTGACTAGGCTGTCTACCAAACGACGGGTGTAAAGGTCTGTATTCAACGCACTGAAATCTACCCTTAATCTATTTAGGGATATGTTTAACCTCCCGTGCCCCTACTTAAGGAAGTCATATCTAGTCAAGAAAAGAAGTTGTTTTAACTTTTGTATGAAACTATTAGCACAAGGTGAGTGTCGAAGATTTGCGGACAGAGAATTCAAAACCTAGTTGTAGTAGGGATAAAATTTTCGGAAAATACTTTCGTTTGCGCCAAGATGAGCGAACGGTCAGTCACATTACACATAGTGTAATTGTGTCTCTCACTATAATGGATCGGAAGCAGATCGGACATAGTCTATTGGCTGACTTAAACTAGGTTAAGAATATAGGTGCAACCAAATCAGTAATAAATGCCAGAAATAGAAACCCCAATATACTACCTTGGGGCATACCTTACCCCATATCCAACCAGTGAGTCTGAACAGACACCATCAGATAAAGTCTCTGTTGCCTGGTATTCAAATATGAATGTAAGCATGATAACAGGGAATCTTTAATGCCATATTGTTTCAGTTTCGCCAATAAGCCTCTGTCGCAAACATGGCTGAAAGCTTTCAACACATCTAAAAACACAATACGAATTTCTTTACCTCTATCAATCGCTTCTTTAATTTCATGAACAATATCTATTACCTCTATCTAGCGGTTCTTTAATTTCATGAATAATATTTATTAATTCGTTAACTGTGCCATCCATTTTTTAATCCAGAATTGCAATTAGTAAAGAGTTTATTTGCCATCATAAAATCACAGATGTTCCGAAAAATAAGAGTTTCAAACAATAGATGTCGATCAAAAAAGGGAAGCGGGTCTAAAATTTGTAACAAAATGTGCTTCATCTTTCTTGTATGAACTTAAAACGTTGGCCTGTTTCCACAATTTTTGGAAAATGGTGGTTGACAATGAGAGATTAAACAGTTTTGTTAGGGCATACGAGGTGTGTGGAGCGAAGAGACGAAGCACTTTGTTCTGAAGACCGTCCGGACCACCAGCAATACACATTTTCAGTTTTTGCCACACATTCAAAACGTCATCTTCTTAAATAAAAGAAAATTGCGAAGTAGTTGGTTAGTTTAGTTCTCAGCAATGGGGTGGGGTCTGATACATTTATTTCCAGTCATTGGGAAGCAAAGTACTCGTTTAACACTTTAGCTTCCTCAAGAGACGAAGAGATGATGGCGCCATCAACCAGGACAAGAGGTATAATATTATCGGTGTTCCAACCACAAACATTTTTCAAGGTAGACCACCAGTTTTGGTTACTGCGTAGCTTTGTTAGACAAGATATTATACATGTTATCAAAATATTTACGTTTTGCCTGTCGCAACATTGTTACTACCCCACTCCTTAACTCGCGGAATAGGCCCAATCATATTCCAACTTAGATTTTTTTTTTTTTTTTGCTTTTTCTGTATGCCCTTGTCTCTTACTCCCATTTGATGCCCTAAAATAGAGGTCATGAACGGCTTTTCCTTTGGTCTGATTGTGACTTCCTTGTGAGGAATACATTCAGATTCTGCCTTTTTAAAAAAAAACCTCTGTAATGCTAAAACATACATCATGAATATCTTCTTTGACAAGGAGGTATCCCAAGGAGCTGATACCAAACGGTAATGAAGTTTGCCAGTGTCAACATTTCCATAGAATAATGTAATGCAATTTCTAAAAACTGTGAAATAAATTGCTTTTGGGGTATTAGCAATTCTTCCGAGTTTGTATCTAAAACCAAAGATGTAAAAGCAAAAAAAATATCAAATGTTTTGACTTTTCTACACTGTACACAAATCTACCCATAGATGAAGTCAAAAGTTCTCTTTCGGAATCATTAAGCAAAATTTTTAAACATAATGGTAAACCATGCATAAATATTAATTCAAATTCAAAGAAAACTTGTTGGTCGCACAATAAATTTTTAATTGAGTAACGTTAAATCTTACACTATGGAAACTTTAATAGAGGCTATAAAATTTCTTATTGACAATACTTTTGTTCAATGCGGACCATTGGTTTTTCCACAAATATAAGGCATTCCAACGGGCAGCAACTGCTCCCTGTGACTTGTAGATTTATATTTAACCTGGCTTGAATTTAAGTATATGGATAAATTGAAGAAAACGGACTTTCAAATGGCTACTAAATTATTAAACAACGCAAGATATATTGATGACATTGCTGGTGTAAATGTACATAATTTCAACTCAAAAGATATCCCTTTGGAAGGTAACCATTCGGATGCTATCAGAGATCTGTTTCCGTTTCTGGACTTGTACATTCGGGTCACTAATGGCAGGTTTTGTATCAAAGTCTATCATAAAATAGGTGAGTTTAACTTTGACGTAGTTAACTATCCTTTCCCGGACAGTGATACTTCGAATACATTTTTTTCACAAATTTTGAGATTTGATCGTATTTGTTTTAAATTTCAGGAATTTGCATCTAGAACTAAATTCAATTACAATAAACTTGAATCAAGAGGATTCAAAGATGTAATCTTGATCAAATTTTTGTACAAATTTTGCTGTATATATTCAGAGATGGTAAGAAAGTTTCGCTTCAATAAATTTGGAGATTTTAGACTTGCCTGTTTTGCTACTTAATTTTATCTTTTAGCATCATTCTAATTTGATATTCACCTTTCAGATATTTTAGGCTGACATGTTTTCTGTTAGGTTAAACCCCCAGGGGCTATCGATAGCAGGCAACGGCCTACGACAGTTACAAGCCTGCCTAATGGTACTTGATATCTGGTTAAGAAAAATTATGTTTTCTTAACATTTTTGACTTAAATGCTAATGCCTTTCTTTCTTTTCTGACATGCCTAAGTGCATATTTACTCTCTCTCTCTCTCTACCAAGTTCAAAGCTGATAATTCCGTCACTTTTTCTGTTTATTATGAACTTAGAGCTACATACTTGTATGAAATATAGTTAACATGCTTCTCATATCTGATACAATTAATCCGATTGCGCGATATACATCTGTTGAGAAGAATACAAACACTAGTCACGTCAAGGTCCATGTATATTCAGTGTGGTCATAATGTAGCTACAGACATGTATATTTCAAACACTTGAAGATATCTCGTGTACAACAGATGTATTTCAACGCTACCATGCACGTCTTGAGTAACATGATTTTTTGGATGTCGCTTAATCGACGGACAATTTGCAATAAACCATTCAGAAATGTATGTCTATTTTTAAGAACTCATTTCTGAACGATAGATGTGTATGTATCCGACATGCCATAAGATATTTCCAGCTGTTTGAAGACATCTTGAAGTCATTTGAAGTTATCCCTAAATAGATCATTGATTTAAAGTCATTTTATTTTCCGAACTTATACATCAGGTTAACAAAATCAGTTGTTTTTGTAGTCGAGAAAAGGGCACAATCCTGTATTTTTTCCTTTTGAAAAGGTGAAAATAACGAGTATACTTGACAAAACACACCATCTGCCACTTGACTGATTGACGGCCGCGTGGCAGTAACAAAAATAAGAAGTCGAACACAGTAAAAACAATTTTTTCAAAGTTAAGAACTATGTAACACAGTTTATAGCGTAAAACGGGCATAATTTGAAATATTCATGTATGCCGTTGAACATTCAACAGTAAACAGCGAACAAGAAAAGAAGCAATGCCCAGTATCTTCACATGCTGGACCACATTTACACCTTGGATTCATTTTAACACAAGAAAGGTGTGCGTTCAGCTCACGGCTGCTCAGTTTCTATATAGTATGCAAGGCTGATGTGTATCTATTGCCAAATTAGACAGTGTCATTACCATATCCAAACCGTCGTCCTAATGAAACAAATCCAAGTCAATTCCGACCAAAGGCAATGTTCCCAGGCATGTATCGCTAAATATATAAAAAACTACAATTCTGATAGGGGATTATACCGGGAACTACCTGTATGCTCAAATAAGTGGCTCTTAAGTATTGACGGGGATAATGATGAAATATGGATCCCAAGAGGTCATCCAGTCCAAATACGAAACTGTTGCCTCAGGATAAAAGGGGTCTAAAATGTGACAGGTGAACTTTTTGCCACTACTGTAACTACACATTTGCCCTTATGGATTTACTATATTTGAGAAGAAAAATGACCGCCCTGTCTGTTTGTAGAACATTTAAATTAAATGAACCAGAAATAGTTTTAATAACGATATTTTTAAATGTTCATTTGTAGTTATAAATATCAAAAATAAACTATTCCTATAAAACACAGACACACACAACTGAGCTTGGAAGTATTTGCTATGACGCAAATTGTTATTTGTTACTACAAAGACCAAACATGTGTTGGTCCTTCAGTGGAAGTCTGGCACTCATTCTTTTCATGGTGACTGATGAGAGATCATCATTTATTGTCAACATTGGCCCGAAGGTATACGTCCAAAATGGCCAACCCCCCCCCCCATTTTATGGCCATTGTCAACATTTATTTTCGACCTGTGAAGTTAATGCTTCCTCGCCACAAAGCAGTCCTGCAAGAAACCTTGTGCTTTTTGAATAAATGAATACAGTTATTCTATTATACTGTGATGACAAAGCACAATTTTTATCATTTGATGGTCAGTTTATATTGTCACGGAGGCTTAAAAAGTAGTGACCTGTTCTGCTCAAATATCACCTTGAGAAACTACACGTGCCAGAGTAACGCCACTTTTTGCGCTTTTATGTCACTTTATTGCGCTTTTATATCACTTTATTTGATCAAATTGTATACATTTTCAATTTTATCCGCGAAATTCACATTTTAGTCCATCTCATTCAGCTTTACTGAAAACTTTCAGCCATACCAAATAAGTTTTGTAACCTTTATTATTATTATTATTATTATTATTATTATTATTATTGTTATTATTATTATTATTATTATTATTATTATTATTATTATTATTATTATTATTATTATTATTATTATTATTATTATTATTATTATTATTATTACTGGACAAATAGAATATGTATAGCATGCATCAAATTAAAAAGTTGATCACATAATGACATATATATGATAACATGACATAACTGGGTGTGCTGAAGCACGTAACTAATACACGTCAAAATAAAACAAAATAATAAAAATATACAAACTTCTGATTGATGAGCAGGTGGTCAACCGAAAAATGCATACGATAAAGGCATAGATTGAAAAACTATAGTTATATATACGAAAGAAAGGAGCGATCTTCGATGCCCATATGAATCAACGTGTAATAATACCCCTAACCTTGGGAATATTAAGTGCCTGAAGAACTGATATCCGCAAGATCCATGATATTTGTTGCCTGACTAGATTCTTGTTTACCTAACTCGGAGCAAGGCAAGTTTTCATATTTACAACCATAAGTGATTGGTGGAACGCCAACGGTACTCCATGCATGAACTTTGTTGCCTCAGGCTAGTGCGGGCAGAAAACTCTTGACCCACTGTACTGATATATAGAGCGCGACGGGCCTTGGTGGTTCTTTTGGATAGATGTCAATCGGGCTTCATGTCACATTTGAAAAACCCGGAAGCCATGCCGGATCCTCAGTGCGCCTTATCTTCCCAGCAGTCACACACATACACCAATTTTTGTTGTTGAATAAAAAAACACTGAGCTACCGAGTAAGAGTAATCAGAGACTAGAATGGTATTATTGTCGTCTATAGAAGTGTGCTCCCGATCAGAGCACGAGCAATGTTACTCCAGTCTTTGTATATCAGGGGTAAGCATGCCCTGTTGGTTCTCTGTATGGCGATGTAAAATCTGTATAGCTGCAAAAATCAGTTACATTTATGGTTATTGGTGTTGGGACGGTTTCATATTTATATCGGAGATCCGGCATATCGCGTCAATATGCCATATCAGGTATCGGACACCATGAACATTCGATATCCGATATGGAACTCAGTAATGTCCAAATTCAATGTTTGGAGTATAAATATTTGACATGATAAGTTGGGTATATTAGGGTAGAATACTGTTGAATTTTAAGTTTAAAAGCAAAAATCCAAAGTACAGTCAAATACCAGAAACAAAAGTCAGTTTACAATGAAAGCACCCTGAGACCATTTGCGCACCTTTTCAGTTGAATTTTAATGTTCCATAATATTATCAAGTTTTTCATTTAACTGAAATCACACATTTGCTAGCTGGTTGGAATAATTTATTGGCAAACAAACAGCAGTGTGGGGTTATATCTACAGTAGGTACATGTGGCAAACTTACAAGTAAGTAATCGTAAAGTCTTCAATGATAACTATGCTTCAAATTGATACTTACTAAAATTGATGAGGTCGGTATAGTGGCAAGATATGAGGCCTTGGTATCGACCTTGCTCTGGTTGTTCATAAAAAAGATAAATTATATATATATATATATATATATATATATATATATATATATATATATATATATATATATATATATATATATATATATATATATAAACACAAAGATAAACACGGAACAAATGTCCTGTATTATTTACCGTGGTCCAGTAGGCATTTGAGTGCCTGTAATTTTTTTTTGTTTTTCGTTTGCAGTTTCATTATTATAAAAACTACCGTAAAAATATATCAAAATGATGCCACAGGTGGCTCAATTACAACCGTTTACTGCCGAACGACAACTTACATGCAAAATAGCAGTAAATTATAAGCAAAAGAGCTTCAAATGTTTTGCTATCAATCTCATTTTGAAACTGTGGACGACAACAGATAGATTGAAATTTATTTACAGAAAGTATATATATACAAATAAACAAATGTTTACGGACAATGTGGAGAGGAAAATGTATGAATATTTACAAACAATGTGAACATATAAATGTGAATATTTACGATGTAAACACACAAATGTCTCACTTTGAATAATCAAAACGTTCATGCCAGTCCATTCTCTTCGGATCCCAACGTATTGATGAATTTTCTGATGGTCTGTAATTGAAAGCAATAACAACAAAAAAATAAATAAATAAATAAATAAATAAATAAATAAATAAATAAATAAATAAATAAATAAATAAATAAATAAATAAATAAATAAATAAATAAATAAATAAATAAATAAATAAATAAATAAATAAATAAATAAATAAATAAATAAATAAATAAATAAATAAATAAATAAATAAATAAATAAATAAATAAATAAATAAATAAATAAATAAATAAATAAATAAATAAATAAATAAATAAATAAATAAATAAATAAATAAATAAATAAATAAATAAATAAATAAATAAATAAATAACTAAATAAAAAAATTAAAAAAACCCCTCAAAATATTTTCTTGAAGGAACCATACGAAATTCAAACGGACTACCTGGTAACCGTATCAACATTTTTTTTTTCATATAACTGCGGTAACTTACTTGTTCAAAATACCCAAAATTTTGTACACTAAAAATGTACGGCTATCTTTTTAGGATAGCCCAGTGCACATGGGCCTTATATTGTTTAACACAAATTGTTGTTCACACTGGTAGCTGTGATGAAGTGGCAGCTGTGATCTTGTTCCAGTCAGCATATTCCACAAGACAAACCGCCTCAGCGGCTGAAGGTCTAATTGTCATTTATTTCTCAGATAATCGACTAAATCAAGTGTTAACACATGTTGCTGATACAACCCTTCCAATTGTGATAGAATGGATTAGGAACTCTTACTCAGACAAAGTGACAGCATGGACAAAGTCTAGTGTATCTACATGTCGTTTATACATCATACTGTATTTGTGACAGAATGGATTAAGAACACTTACTCAGACAGGTTGACTGCATAATATCTGTCATACAGGTATTTCAGGTAGGCTGATCTGTATATGGTAAATATAGCAGTATTCAAATGTCACAGAATTCGCAGATTCAACCACATTTTAATGAACTAGTTGGTAATCAGGATGACTGTCAATTTTTGGGTGATCTACTGTATCCTCAATGCAAAGCGGGGACTCCGTAATGTTTTATCATGGAGGTACCTCCATGGTTTAATCGTATGTAACTTTCTGTTCTCTGTTGGAAAATTTAGAGTGTCTTCGGATAGCTAAAGTACGACAGGTTCCTGCAGAAATATGAAGTTGTACCCTGTCAATATGAATACGTAAATAAACAGCAAATTGATAACAGACAGCTATGCTGCCAGTATGTCACAGAAATTTGGCAGTCAACTGATATAATTTTGACAGGAAACTAACATGTGTTTTCACAGTGGGGAATTTTGAAAAGGTATACATACCGACAGTAAAGGGTTGTAAGCAGCACTGGAAGTAAACTGCCGCCATGTCTGCTGACAGTAAAGTACGGTCAGCAGCGCTCTACGTAAACTGTCGGCATGTTGACATGGAAAATTTGTATATTTTAACAAAGTGTGGCTTTATAACCAGCGGCAACTATCGTTTGAATCAAGACCAGCTTCGTGGATACTTACTCCCTATAACGAACTCCATCAAAATGCAGAGCGGTAGGTCTATGCTTGAGTACTTCCTTCTTAGTTCTCTCTCGTTGATAACAAATTGAAATGATGAGAAGTGACAAGATTGCGACCAGCACAAGGGAAACACACGCAGCAATGACGGCAATATCGGATTCAGTCAGGCCGTTTGCTGCAGAATAATTGCTTACATGTTTATTAATATCAAAGTGTCAAGTGTTACTTTCAAGCGATATATCACTGGATACGATTTGTGAGACAGTGTTATTTCATACTTTTCATGATTCTAGCTTAAAACAACTGACCCTTGGATGTCTGCTATAACATTTACGTTTCCTCAGTGCAATGTTTTACTTCAAGATGTAGTTAAGCCGGCTCTAAAACGCGAATATGCATTTAATTTCGGATTCTTTCTTTGTGCAAAAATTCAGAGTAATACACATATTTTCTTGCTCATACTAGTTTCACTATTTTGAAAAATAACACGCATTTAAAAATACCACATTTAATATTTAAACCGACTCTAAAACGCAAAAATGTATGCAATTTCGGATTCTTTCTTTTCTGAGTAGTTATCCGCCGAAGTCCCTCTAATTTATTTGAGCCAATACAGCCTATGTCAAAGAAGAACATGTGCAATAGTACGTCCATATTTATATAGGTTAGACAGGGACAGTTTAGCTTAAGGAGTGTAAAGAGTTCGGACTGAGGAATACGGTAATGACTACCAGGAAGTTGTTCTGGACAAGACAGAAGTACAATTGTGGTCAGGTGTTGTCAACATTACATATGAACACGCAGCAGCATTGTTGTTGTTGTTGTTGTTGTTGTTGTTGTTGTTGTTGTTGTTGTTGTTGTTGTTGTTGTTGTCTATTGGTAAGACATGCTTGGTATCAGGTGAATATTTAACTTGGAATCCAAATTTGAATTATTGAGTTAGATTCAAATGCCGAGTCATATAATTTTGGTTCATCCGTTTCATAAAAAAAAATTACTATCGTGTCTTTGATCATTTGTGCTACACGATAAGATTATTATGTTGGTGTTGTTTTTCACACGTGGTGTTTACTGCGAGTACAAGTTACGAACTTTGCATGTGAAATTTCACTCAAACTTGTACTCAACATGTCAAACTGCTGGAGATGATTTGGTATGAGCAGTACACCCACTTGGTATCCCAGTCTAGATTTACTGTCTCAGATTTATCTGATCATATGCTGGGACACATTGGCTCATCTACTGTTGTCATCTTAATTCTAAGCAGTCATGTGACTAATCATGTGACCGCCTATATTGTACTTTGACATGATTTTGCATCAGCACTGTTACACATTGGTGGTTACTGCGAGGTCTTTGAACACTGTATATATGACTGTTTCATTTCATTATACCTCGTATTTACTGTGTGCATGTAAATGACTCGCTACGGGCAATATATTCACTAAGTGACCAAATCAAATTTAAATTTACCACCTTTTCAACTCCCATGTCGAGACCTTTTACGCAAATGATTAAGACTAATTTAAGTCCAATGCATGGTTGTAAACAGCCCTACCTCGATCCTCAATCAATCAGTATTTTTTCCTTTCTTTGTCCTGTTAAGGAATACGGACAAATTGGTACTTTGTCTTGCTACACTATTATAGTTGTATGTCATCCTTTTCTGCTATTGTTACGAAGCTCTCTCATTTTGATTCAATATCCAGATATAGCTCTCATTATCTCATCAAAATTGCGCAAACCCTATTTTCACTTATTTTTGTATCTTTGTATTTCCTCTTGTCTGTGCATTTTTTTTTTTTTTTGGTTACATGTAATGTTATCATGTAACCTTCAACGACATCCATGAAACGGCTGACTTCTGTCTGTCCATTCAAAGTTTACATGCAAATGACACATTGGAAACAATTCTATGGTGTTATGTGTTTCTTTAACCCATATCTTGACTCTGTTGGTATCGATGTGTAAAATAGCACATCTCTGCCATGTACAAGTACTTGTATTTTTTTTCCATTTTAACTTTTCCTAGGTTTTTAACAAATGGGCATCAGCATTGAACGATACCGAATGACCATTGGTCTCTTCTCGAACAAATATATCCCTTTTATGGTACAATTCCATCCAGGTTCACCTGTCGAAATCCACATACTATACTCCTACTCCTTACTGGCTTTTCTGCACATAAACACGCTTCTCGGGGTTTTTCCTGTCTAAAACACATTATATTGTTCCTCCTGTCATCAATTGGCGTTCACGCGAACCCTGGTCCCACTCTTAACTCAAACATCCACCTGAACTTCTTCCAGTCAAAAGTTCGCAGCATACGAAGTACCGATAAACTTCGCAAAATTCTTCTCTTGGCCCAGTCAGGTAACTTTAAGATTATTGCTTTGTCTGCAACCTGGCTGAACATTACCTCGATCAGCTCCTTCTCGTTGATGACTTTCAACCTGCTGTTCGTACAGATCACACAACGGGAAGAGCGCGGCGGGTTCCAATGTTTATTCACTCTTCTCTACCATGCATAAGATGCCCGGGTCTTGAAAGCCTTGATTGCGAATGCGTCTGGGTCGAAATTTTGACCCAGCGCGGGAAGGTATTATTTGGTGTAGCCTCCCTTCTACTATCGTCCACCTGGCCAGTCTGCACAAATGCGTGACGCATTTCTTAGGTCTTTGGCATCTTGCATTTTCTCAGCCATTGAATGCAATCCTCGCATCTTAATAGTAACTGGCAATTTCCACGACAGATGCTCTGATTGTAACTAACAACATGAGGAAAGCGATCTAGGTTTATCTGTGGTCAACCTTGTGAGTCAATACAATCTCTTCCAATTTATGGATGAACCCACTAGAACAAGTGAATATTCGAATGATTTATCGGACCTTAGCATTACTGATTCTCCATATCTTGTTCTGGACTCTGGAACCCGTGCCCCAATCTCAAATTCTGACCACTGTGTAATCTTTTGTGTTCTTTCTCCCTTTCCCTTCACAAAGGCAAGCCTTTCAAAAGATCAGCATGGGACTTCAGTAAAGCTAATTTTTGTGACCTCAATGCTGCTCTATCTACAGCCCTTGGAACATTGTTAATGATGTCTCCAATTCTATCGATGGTGCCGCATCATACTGGTCTAATCTCTTTGTATCTGCTGCACTGTTCCCTTCAAGGAAGTTACCATTCGCCCTGAGAACAAACTTTGGATAACTACGGGCATTAAAACATATTTGCCGTCATAATCGTGCATGGAATCGCTTCAAGAGAGCATCTAACAAACCCCGCCCCCAATAATAAAGACCATTACATTAAGATTGAAAGTTTATGCCAAATCTACACAAATATGGCAATAGGGTTGTTAACTCAATAAGGGAATCTGTCTGCTCATATATTTTCTAATTTGCAGCTTCGACTTGATTTGAAAGACATTAATCCTAAACAATGATGTACCCTGTCAAAGTCTGTTCTGGGATGCAAAGTTTGCCAAGATATACATCGAATCCTTGACGATAACAAGATCGTCTCATACAACACCGAAAAATGTGGATTTTTTAAGTCATCCTTTGCCAGCCAGTCTAAAACGCATCCTGATGTTGATGCCCCACATCTGCCCGATTTCACGTTCCGAACTGAGGTACATTTACAGAATATTACCGTTAACAAAGATAATATGAAGAAAGTTCTATCCTTCCTGCGGCTATCCTCTTCATCCGGCCCAGACAATATAGGGAATATCCTACTTAAGAATATAGTAGACTCGATCTGTAAACCACGTATATTTTTTTTTCAACTTTCTCTTAGTATTTTCCACTTTCCTGATGCTTGGAAGAAATCCAACATTTGTCATGTCTTATGAAAGGCCAACGGACAGATTAAAAACAATTATCGTGCTATTTCATTGCTCTGTAATGTTTCAAAGGCATTTGAACGACTGGTCTTTAATGCACTCTGTCAGTACTGGACACAAAATAACCTACTCACTTCCAAAAATTCTAGCTTTAAGGCCAATGACTCTACTGTTAATCAGCTTGGGAACATCCTTCACAATAATTACAATGGCCTACAATAGTCCAAAAAAGCCAGGATGGTGTTTCTAGATGTGTCCATGGCGTTTGATAAGGTTTGACATCCTGGCCCCCTCCTGAAACTTCGACAACTCGGCATCTTTGGTAATCTTGTAACACAGGTTGGTAGATATGGCCCTGGCACATAACTACCTCCACTGAACCATTCTTATTTTTCAAGAATGGGGATATGGTCGAGTGGATATGTGCGTTTCGCATTTCAGCAAGGCGACTGCTGCCAAAGCTTGCAAGTTCGAGTCTCGCTCGTTCCGAACATAAAATAACTGGGGAAAGTTATGTCGTGTTACCTTTGATGCTTTAGCGTCTCTTTCTGTCATATTTTCAACCAAACTTGTTAATTCACGCCATCCACCCGTTAGTCTCGGAGAATCTAAAGTACCGGCGACAGACTGCCACACTCACCTTGGTATTACTCTCAGTAAAAGATTCACCCTGGCGTGCTCACATTACTCGCATTACCACCAGAGCTAGCCAGCGAATTGCCCTTCTGCGTAGATTCAAATATGAACTTTCCCGCAAAGCTCTGATTAAACTATAACTTTGAATAGACCAATTCTTGAATATGGTTGTATGCTCCTTGGCAACTGGGGTCACGGCCTTTCTGACCTTATTGAATCCATACAGTTTGAAGATGCCAAAATATGCATAGGTGATTAACGCACACATCACATGCCAATCTCTTACGTGAACGTGGTTGGACAACACTCGCCAGCAGAAGGAAGTACTTTAAGTTACTTCTTTACAAAATATATCACAACTTAACACGTCCCTATCTCTCTCAACTAATTCCTCCAACTCTCTATGCTCGAAACCTTCGACACACTAGCTCCATACGTCCCATTAATTGCAAAGCTAATCGCTTAATCCTTCCCGACACTATCCAGTTAAGGAACAATCTTCCTTCCGATATAAGAGACTCAATTTCCCTCCAAATATTCAAATGAAAACTGAAAGCAAATCTACTACCGGTGGATAATGTTCCTGTCTACTATACCCACGGACACAGATTTGCGAACATTTGTCATACCCAGCTACGTCTAGGATTCTCAAGACTTAACTTTGATCTCTTTAATCAACATTATCCCACAACCGACATGTTCGTGTACATGCCCCACTGAAGATCTGCAACACTTTCTGTTCCTTTGTACGAAGTATTCAACGTACAGAATTAAACTTCTCAACTCCATCATCCCTGTTATAGCTCCTGGACACCCGAATCTGATTGTACATACAGCGAGTAACAGACTACCTAATATTCTTCTCCTTCGTAGCAACGAATTGTCCATTCCCTCCAACATACAAATTTGTGATGGCTTCCATAAATACATCGTGGACACAAACCGCTTCATAGTTCTGTTATGCATAAGCAGTCACTTGCAATTAGTCAGTCGTTGATATACATAAACTTATTTTCAAGTTCCCTTTATCAATTTTCCTATTTTCATATTAAGTGTCCCTTATGAATTTTCCTATTTTACGGTCTTTCCTAGACCGCATAATTATGAACAGGGACGTATATGTATGCATCTACCTGTAGTGTACCATCTTGCTTTGTTTTGTATATGGAGTACATATCTGAATCATGTGTACAGCTTTTTGGTAACTCTGTTTTATCCTGTATGTTTTGTAATATACATATGGTGTCTCACTCCATGTTCTGGAGAACCCCCCCCCCCCGATTAGTGACATTTCGATGTACAAAAAGGGCGATCCAGTTAAAATAAATATGTTTAAACTAAAGTCTATATTGTACTGTAATGTAATACTATGTAACCTGGTGAGCATATTTCTGTATATGGGCAAGTTATGATGCTCCGCCTTAAAGGAGACAGTAACCCATTTTTGAGATTTTACAATGAATCACTGTAGAGAACAGTATACTCCAACTGTCCATATGGAAACCATGAAAAGCAGGGCCTACACTTTTTATTTTTGCCATTATGACGGTATTGCATTGTCATACTCAAAGTGTCAAGCATGCCGAATATCTACAAACGAGCTTGCAAAGAATGATATTCCTAGCTGATTCAAAGATGCAGACCTGGTCATTTCGGTTGTCACTTTTTTTCTGAATTGTACTCAAAACAGTATGAACACCTTTTGTCAATTAGAAAGTAATCATGAAGTAATACACTTAATATTGAACAACGTTTGTGCATGGCAAGGAGCAATAAACACAGTCTTCTTCTTTCATGTACCTTCACACTTAGGGATCCGTCTGTTCCATCGGCCATTGTCACAAGTCAAAACAGCATCTCCTGTCAAGTGATAGCTGGCGCTACACCAAAGACGTACAACAGTGCCGTGGCGCGTTACAGTAGTGTTCCCACTCAGGTCTGCATAGCTTGTCTGTATAAGTTTGAGGATCTGTGGGCAGTCTGAAGATAAAACAGATACACATGTAAACATGGTGTGTACTTTCTTGACGTTTGAATGTTGTGCACCGCTGCAGGGGAAGGAAATGAATTTCCATTATATTGTCATTGGAAAGTTCACACCCAAGTTAACATTAGCTTTGGCTGTATGAGCAGACTGTCTTTGGTAATTGCCCGAAACTGAAGTTGCATGTAATTTCAGTGACCTAAGTATCAATGCAAAGATTTAAAATGGATATTATTTTTCAGAGGACACGATCCAAATATATGTAATCTGGTACACATTTCAAATTGTTAGCTAATAATCGATCAATGAACATTTATATTTCCGACAAGCAGGCCAAAATGGCAGATGCCTAAACAAATGTGGAAGTGACTAGTGGCCAGCTTTATCACATTCTAAAATCGTTGACCAGAAATTATGTAGGCCAATTCCGATATGACTAAATGTCTTTGCATTTACCCTCCCCCCCCCCCGTTGATTCAGAAACGAAAAGTGTATCTAGTTTTGTTTGCAACAAGTAAATGAATGAGTGAATAAAGTAAAATAATAGCAGTAATAATAATACTCATTAGACCATGAGCCTATATGTTACACAAAAGTAGATCCTCAGATGTAATTGAGTTTTGTATCCAATTTGATACCACAACGTGTTAACTTGTGATACGTCCCCGGTGTCCGAAGTGCAAGAGCTTTGGGAGACGATGTGACAATACAGTAACAGGTAACTGTATTGTTCTGCTGCAGTATACTTCCCATGGACGACAGAGGTAACTGTTGTTGTGCCTGTGTCCACTGGAGATCGGGGTGGGGGGGGGGGGTGGGGGGGGGTGGGGGTGGAAGGAGCACACCTGAACTTGGTCCGTGGAATAACCTAGCTTTCCATAAGTCATCGTGTCTATAGATTTATGACAACATAATTTACTGTTCCCATGTATGTATGTAAAAGGTTTTGCCAATTCATGGAGCAACTTGGCAACACATGTAGTGGTTTTTCTAACATCACATTATCTGCTCCACAAAATCCAGTTTACGAATCATTTCATCAAGAAATAATTTAAAGAACAAATTAGCAATACGAGCACATGTAATTGTGTATTTCTGGGAGCAAAGAGTCAGTTAACCAAGCATTTGACACATTCAAACCATCTCCATCACCCATTCCCCACCCACCCCTTAAGAAAATAGATGTTAAATGGTGACTGCTTTTCTTTTTCTTTCTTTTTTGTCCTTTTTTGTTTAAGTGCCCCGTAACCCGAATAAATCTATTTTGAACGAAAATTGAAGATGAGACCTATCAGACAGCATCCTGCTGTTAAAAAGGTCACCAATTGATCCATGATATGTATCCCCTCTGTATACAATGCTTTGAGATAATTGCATTTTATGTTTTCCTTTCGTTCCATTTTCTTTTTACACACATATTCTCAATGATCACTACTATCATTTTAAGAAAACCATTTTCCTCCCTATATCTTCCATTTGCCTGAGACCAAAGCAGAAATCTTTTTGAGTTCATGAACAATTCATGTCAAATTGATCAGAAAATTAAATATGCAATGCTTGACATGCATATTTATTTCCCATCAAATCTCTGACCCTGTTGCTAGGCAACGGTGGCCATTGCCGCAATTAGAAATTCTCATGTCAAGCTCAATGTATGTTTGGAGAATGGTATCCAAGGTGCTAGTTTGGAAAGAACATCACATTTTGCTATGTTTGATCTAGTGCTTCCTTGTTGAATAATACTGATGGGCCATTGCAACATCGCATATATTCCCCTTATTGGATGTACTATTGCAGACTCACAGATCAGAATAACCACTTGGAGAGCTTATCATGTTATGTTTTGTGCCTTCATTTTCTCCGAGAGAACTGAGAATAAGGGTGATTCATTAATTGGTGTTTGTCATCGTCAAAACTGTTTGTCTGTTCTGTGTCGTGGTCATTTGCTCACACATGTCCCTTCTATGAAGTACATTATATTTCTTCGGCAAAATGATTGTCAGAACTTCGCAAGAAGGGCAGATGTATAGAGTTAACACATAGAAGTGTTTGGCCTTACCTGTTTTTCTGACCATTGTGCCCTTCCGTACTAATTAATTGGATTCAACTTCGAACAAAAATACAACGCACAATGGCAGTAGACAAAACAACAACACTGCATGATTTACCAGAACAGTATGAGGTATTCACATTTAAATATATACATGTTAGGCTATCAGTGATCTCCGTGCTGACTGGTTCTTTTCTGTATATTCACTTAAAAAGTGCAATAAAGTATACATTTTTAGAAAGCATACAAACTAAATGTTCGTGCTGTAGAACTTTGGCAATTTTTTCTTGAAAGCAGTGTTTGCACAGCAGTTGAAAAATGTAGATAAGTAATTGTCATTCTTTGATGTAAAATTTACATACAGCTTGTACATTTTCATGTATTGAACAATCAAATTTATTGCAAACTGTAGAACACACTGCAAATAAAAAAAGGGTGTCCCAAATTTCAATGGTTGTTGTTCCTGAGATACAGAAGTTTGAACTTAGAATGATGACACATCAAAGAAAAGCTACTTTTAACTGACTGTGATGACAAAACGGCACCCATTTTTTTTTTACTTTGAGCCAAATTTTTTTTATTCATTGCATAAACGTTAGTTTACTGCAGATTTGAGGCCCCTATCTTCAACTTTGAATGAACCAGATCAATATCATAATTTTGTGGTCAATTAGGATGATTTTTTTTGTGTAATTGCTATGTAAACATTGCCATCAACTATCATTCCAAAACAGTGATTAAGAGAATCTTTAGTTTGTTAGCTTGAAGAAAATGTATACTTTATCTCACTTTATATGTGAATCAAGCTCTATATGATAATTTGTGAAATTTGCTTTCGGCCCCTTACCAGGCAACAGAACTATACCTCCGCCATGTTGTGGGCACTTTTACCAGTTATGTTACTAAATCATCCACAAATACCACTTTTCTACCAAAGAAATGGAATTTTCTAAATATGTTTAGCATCCTGTGTGACTTGAATTTTAATGAATGGCTTTTCAAGCTCTTCAGTTGTAATTTTTTATCATAGAAGCTCATTTGGCCCTGCTTCATGCACAAATCTGCCCTCCTTGCTGTGAGATTCCTTGTTGCAGCCTAGGTGGCAGCACAGGATCGCAGTTAATATGAATATCCCTGTACTCATGGGATCCTACAAGTGGATACAAATTTGTCCACATTCTCCAAACCTTGAGTGAAAAAATTAAATCGGGACACTTGTTACTAAACATTATGATAAAATTAGAAGAGACGATATCCATGAAACGATCAAATTGAGATCGGCTGCTATCGCCTCAAAAAGCAGGGAAATTATCATCCAAAATAAACAAATACTGTGTGTGTAGCAAACGTGTGCTAAACTATGCAGAAGGCCAGCTTTATACCATTCAGAAAGATATAAAAAGTTTTGCAACGCGAGTATCTGCTAATCCATACAAGTATTATTTGGGGCAAACACACTGTTCAACGCGAAGACTTTTTAGAAGGCTTTCTGAAATTAAAGAACAACAGTTTTGAGATAAAATTTTGCTTAATATACTAGAAATCATAGATAAGAATCGCGAAGTATTTTGGGACCTTTTGAAAGATTTGAAAAATGTTACAAATGAACAAGAGAATACTGGCAACAAAACGGATACAGATGCTTGGATCAGAAAAATTCTCTGAAATGATGACAGAAAGCATTGACCCAACGGTCCTGTTTGTATCAGTTAGTGAAAACAGCTATATGTCCTATTTCTTCGGAAATTGCTTGCACATTTGCTGAAGTGTACTATAGAACTAGAGTTCCCCAAAACAATAATGCAATAGACATACTGAAAAATATTAAATCATCCGACAACGACCAATCCTAAATGAAATGCTTAAAAAATTGTAAAAGAAATTTTATCCCCAGTATTATCGAAACTTTTCAACAGCGTTTTTGCATCTGGATATTCGCCAAATGAATGGAAAGACAGCTATATTATAAAGGAGGTTCTACTCTCGATCCAAACAGATACAGAGGTATGTCAGAAGGAAGTGTTTCGTCAAAACTGCTCCGTACCATATGGAACAAAAGATGAAATAATCATTTAGCGACCACAGATATGAAAAAAGAGGTTCCCGGACCAGTAATCATAAATCCTCATCAATAGATATAAAAAAATCATGTAGAAATTGTGTACACTTGTGTGCGTGTTTTATTGATTTCAAATAAGCATTCGGTAGAGTTTGACATGGCGGACTTATTATTAATCACTAAATTATACCATAGCTGGATATGCGTGTAAAATAACAAATGACATGTCTAACGGAGCGTCAATACAGTTAAAGTTTTCAGATGGTACCTCAGAGTAAATCTTTCTCAGTAACGGTGACAGGCAAGGTTGTTTTTTTTTTTTTTTTTTTTATTGAACGTTTCCATACATATCATATATGCATTGTGAACATATACAAAATATTGTACTGTGCATACATTAAGAGTGGTTTGTGTCAAAGTAAAATACATTTATAGTACATAGTTACAGACTTTCCACAATATTTAGCCATCTTTTCTCAAATATATGTCGCTTCCCATTAGAATTCAATATATGCTGTTCAATAATTATTTTATATTTCAGGTACTTTAAAAATTCAATGAAAGAGATATTCTGCTTCTTGCACAATTCTTTGTTAATGTAACACTTGGCTTGTAATAAACAATCAGCAAGACTGTACAAAATGGGACTTGCTGAGTCTGAACTCTGTAATCTTTGCCACCAAAAAGACACAGTTTTACATAGATTTTGGGACTGTCAATATATTAATGCATTTTGGACGCATTTTCAAAACTGGTTCAATAGTTGTAATTCTCAAGTGTTAACATTGTCTGCAAACAACATTATTTTCGGTTATTATGAGATGCTGAACAAATATGCTTTGAATAATTGTTTATTACAAGCCATGTATCACAGTGACAGGCAAGGTTGTCGTCTCAGCCCTGCGCTCTTTAATATTTTTGTAAGAATAATATTCCTGAGATTTTCGATGATAACCGTGACCCTGTTACCATGTATAAAAGATATATTCGTTGTTGCTGTACTCCGACCGAATTAATGTTCCTCTTCGAGACCAAAACTAAGTTGCAAAAAGAGTCTGGAAAAATTATATGGTTGCTGCAAGGATTGAAGTCCAAAAATCAAAAGACGCCAAATGTGGTAAAATACTAAAATCAAATGTTTTTATCGGGGGAAGAAACACTTTTCAAAATTATGCAAATGAGGGCTAATTAAAGCTTTAAATCTTCAATATTTTATATACTATAGTAGATGTGGTTCCGAATCTATAGGAGTTCAATCAAAGCAAGGCAAAGGTCATGTCAAGGTCAAAGGCCAGTTTTAAGTCAAATGTCATTTTAAAGCCAAAATGTCATTTTAAAGGTCAAGTACCACTTCAGGTAGAGGTCATTTCAAGGTCACATGTCACTTCAAGGTCAAAGGCCACTTTCGATGGTAACTTTATTCTAGCCATAACTTGGTCAATTTTCATCCAATTTTGATCATGTTGGGCTCAAATTGCAGCTATTTTAACACTGCACATTTTTGAAGTCTGGCCTTTTTATAATGAAAGGCCATACTTTTCAAATTATGCAAATGAGGGCTAATTAAAGTTTTAAATCTTCAATACCTTATATACTATAGTAGGTACAGTTCCAAAAGTAAAGGAGTTCGATCATACCAAGGCAAAGGTTATCTCAAATGTCAAGGTCATGTCAAGGTCATGTCAAGGTCAAAGGCCAATTTTGGGTCAAAATGTCATTTCAAAGGTCAAGGTTCACTTCAGGTAGAGGTCATCTCAAGGTCAAAGGTCATTTCAAGGTCAAAGGCCACTTTCGATGGTGGCTTTCTTCTAGCCATAACTTGGTCAATTTTTATCCAATTTTGATCATGTTGGGCTCAAATTGTAGCTATTGCAACACTACACATTTTGAAAATTACATTTGACCCTAAAGTCAAAGGTCAGTGTCATCTGGACCTTTGAAAGTTTCACCCAGCCAGAACTCGGCCAATTTCCATCCAATTCTAATCATGTTGGACTTAAATTGTGGGTATTGTAACACTGTACATTTTTGCAATTTACATGTGACCTGTAAAAGTTAAAGGTCGAATATCAAGGTCATTTGGGTTTGGAAAATTTCATCCAGCCATAAGCTTAATGGAATATGAAGTACCAAAGCATAAAAGTTGTACTCTTTAATATTTACAACTTTTGAAGGCACACAGACAGATTTGCTTTGAAGCAAATCTTCTTTTCTAGTTTCTATCTACTTCATGACCTTTTTTGGCAATGTCGAAAAGATTAATATCGACCAATTGCAATGGGTATCTTCTTTACAAGCTGTGTTTCGCCAAATGGGTTTCAAATATATGTGTGAAAATAGCGGCTACAATAAATCTGAATTTCCCTCTAATATCTTTCAAAAGACATTCCAAATTGTTTTATAAGTCAATGGGAAAATAGATAGGTCAATTGAATAGTAGATGATTTGAAATTGAGAACGTGTACAAAATTGAAACCAGACTTCAATTCGGATATAGATTTTGTTGTGAACTTTGATTATCAGATTAGGAAAAAATATAACACGTTTTGGAAAAAGTGCTCAAGTACTGCAGGGAAGGGGATCTTTTTGCTACCGTGCGTCTTTGCTCTCTTTCTTCCACTTTCACTTGCTACAATGTGGCTGATACAGCTGAAATCATTTCTGGTGTATTTGATCGTTTGTATTGTTATGTCTGTGTGCCAACACAGACATATTGTTTTTCTAGGAATTCTTTCTTTCTTTTCTGTCTTACTTTCTTTCTTTACAGGCAAGTTTGTCCGATATTTCATTTGAAAAGTATCACACGTAGAAACTCCAAACTTGGCATGATTATACTTCCACACATGAAGTCTTGAGGTCTTGTAAAGAGGTTTAACGGTTTTAAAAATTATGCAAATTAGGGCCATTTGAAAATTTAAATCTTGAATATCTTCAAAACTATAATAGGCACATCTAACCAATCCATCTTCAATTGATATGTTTGTAACACAGCACATTTTTGTAATTTACACGTGACCTCTAAAGGTCAAAGGTCAAGGTCATTTGGACCTTTGAAATTTTCATCCAGCAATAACTCGTTCAGTTTTCCAATTTTGATCATGTTGGGCTCAAATTGTGGCTATTGTAACACTGCACATTTTTGTAATTCACATGTGACCTCTAAAGGTCAAAGATCAAGGTCATTTGGACCTTTGATATAAATTCTCTAGTCTTAACTAAGTCAATTTTTATCCAATTGTGATCATGTTGGGCTCACTGGACGCCCTCCGCCTGACGCAGTGCACTGCAATTAATCCTTCATTACACAGTAGCTCAATTAACAGCTTTTAAAGAGGGATGCGTTATGACCGCTCGCTTGTCTGTGTTATAAGAAACACAGTGCAGACCGCCCGGCGCTAATCACCTGGAGTCAATGTTATCTGGTTATAGACACGTTCCACGCCAATTAGCTAGGTAACTTGAAGGGCCTACCTGTATTGTAACAGAATAAGGCTACAACGTGTGTTTACTTAAAATTTTATTTTGCAATGAATTTCATTTTAAATAAAATACGGAAGACAGTCCAGTGAGACTTGAGCAAGTCTATAACTCCGTCCATTTTTCTCCAATTGTGATCATGTTGAACTCAAATTGTAGCTATTTTCACATTGCACATTTTTGTAATTTACATCCAACCTCTAAAGGTCAAAGGTCAGGGTCATTTGGACCTTTGAAATTTCCATCTTACCCTAACTGGGTCAATTTTTATCCAATTTTGATAATGTTGGGCTCATATTGTGGCTATTTTAACACTGCACATTTTTGTAATTTACGTGTGACTTCTAAAGGTCAAAGGTAAAAGTCATTTGGACCTTTGAAGTTTTCATCCAGTCATTACTCAGCCAATTTCCATCCAATTTTAATCATGCTGGACTCAAATGGTAGGTACTGCAACACCGCACATTTTTATTATTAACATGTAACCTCTAAAGTTTCATCTTGCCATAACTTGGTCAATTTTCATCGGATTTAGTTCAGGTTGGGCTTAAACTGTAGGTATTGTAACACTGTACATTTTTGTAATTTACATGTGATCTCTAAAGGTCAAAAGTCAAGGTCATTTGGGCTTTGAAATTTTCATCCAGCCATAAGCTTAATGAATGTGAAGTGCCAAAGGACAAAAGTTATTGCATTTAATATTTGCAACTTTGAAGGCACACAGATAGATTTGCTTTGAAGCAAATCTTTTTCTAGTTTTACATTATAATTGTAGATGATGGCACATGATTACAAATTTGGCAGATTGTCATGCATTGTTACACTGTAACTAAACTTCATTCATTCCTGGTAAAAAAAATTCATAGACTACAGCAGGCCTATGCGTAACAAAACATTGCTGTTATTAAAGTCACTTTTTCAATAGCTTGTGACTAATGTTCGATAGCTTGTGACTTATATTGAAAGGCCTTCACAATTTACTTGTCTTCAGTACGTGTGCGTACAATTTTAGCAATAAACTACACCACTGGTTGAATATTACATATGGTGTTGGTTAGGAGCTTTCTTCCAACAAATCAAGGGGCTGAGTTATGGTGGTGACCAGTTCATGTGACATTTGACATATAAGAATATAATTCATGCTTTCTATCTTACCACAGGGCATTGTTACGTGTAAACAATGAGAATGGAGAACGCATCATAATAGTTTTATTGCGACGAGCGAGTGGCGACAACTGGTATCTGTATGTTGGGGCTGACTGATTTTCCCGTTTGTCCTCATAGGTTACCGCTTTTTTATTAGCTTTATTAGAGTGAAAATAACATACTGTCATAAAACTTAAAAATGAATTTGACTCTGTAATATCCGTCTTCAGTGACAATACAAGAACTAACCGTGGTAGATATATCCAGCGACATTGTTATCCTGCCTAACATTCTCTTTACGGTACAGATTTTTTGGGGTGTTCATTTGTATGTCTCTGGGGATTATGTTCGAATTTTATACTACTTTTAATGCACGTACACAAGCTTTTGGAAAACAATCTGGAACTAAAAATTAATATATATTAATTTAATTGTAAGTTGCAAGTTAACACTGTGGTTGTTTCACCTCTATGTGACAGGCATATCCATCAAGTACCCACAGTTTCTTAATAGCAAGTTCACATTGTAGTATGGCAAGCCGTTTTAACATTTAATTTAGATTTATGGACATCAAAAATTCAATTTTGGATATACAAAAATGATTTTTGATATCCAAAAATCATCTATTGATATCAATAAATGAATTCTTGATATGGACATCAAAATTATTTTTGGATATCCATAAATAATTATTGATATCAAGAATTCAATTTTTGATAACAAAAGTTGAATTTTGGATATCCACAAATCTGATTAAATGTTAAAACGGCTTGCCACATTGTAGTTATTTCGCTGTTATGTGACGGATATAACTACTTAATACCCGATGCAGTAATTCCATCCAGTCGCGTGCTCGCTCTGGTACCAACGGTTAAAACGGTTGGCTCCAAGGTTGCTGAGCCCATAGCTCTTGAAGCGTTTCGATAAATACCTAATTGAAAACTTGTAACAGCTACCATGTGTCCAGGATCTTACAACCCTTCTAAGAAATCGTGGGGGGGGGGGGGGGGGGGTTGTAAAAAATGTTATAAAAAATTGTTTCTCTTTACAGGTTATCGCCATCATTATTATCATTTGTGCAATGTGCCTATCTGTAGCCATAAGTCTGCAGTATAAACTTGAGCAGCATATGACTAAGTGCTAATCTTGCAAATTTTATATGATCAACAGTGAACAAAGTCTGTCTGCAGTTTGACTGTATTTGGGTTCTGTTCCTGCAGTGCAACAGTTAGACTTAAACTAAAAGCAAATGATTATACGTTCATAAAGAAATATATAATCTAAATTGATAAAGTTGTAAGCAAATTAACCTTGGTATTTGCTCCTTCTGTGACAATTTCTGTCTCCAAAAATGCACCGGAATTTAATAAATTGAACATTTTTCCATAAATTTCCCCCCTCCCTTCCTCCATGTAGGCTTATGTATGTATGTATGTATGTATGTATGTATGTATGTATGTATGTATGTATGTATGTATGTATGCATGCATGCATACATGCACGCATTCCAGAGTTTGTACTTTTTTCCTACTGAATGCATTTACACATCCTGATTTTTCAGAAAGAGCACCCAAAAAGAAAGTGTTCTTCGAATGACTGAACACCGTGTACCTGCACCTGAAATGAACAAAACACTGACGGTATCATCTTCTATTTTTCTGATAGGGTACAGCCGCGATAAAATTTATGGAACCGTACACATTCATGGATGCTACGATTACATGCATGATAGATGGAGTCAAACCAACCGAGCCGGGGTACGCTGCGACTTACTTGTTATGTCTGCGCGGCTTTGCCCCCCCCCCCCCCCCCCCCGTCACTCTGCGGGGGGGGGGGGGTCCCCGGGTACAAACCCACATCTCCAGGAGTATGTAATAGGGGTGAATTGAAAATTTTGTAACTGACTTGTACATTCATGCTGTGGTAATACCTGATTTTTTCTTAATAATGACCCTGGAAGCTATATGTTCTGCATTGTATATGAAACATGTATAATGTACATGTCCTTACGCTTTCTATGGTTTTGTCCCAATGAGTGGTTTATGTCTAGTTTTGGTGCGGACGACATAAATTATTACTTATAGATACTATACTTATTTTAACATACGAAGATTATTTGATCGATAATAAGGATGCCTGATTATTTGTATATATTTTGGACGCATCATGGAATTTTTCCCGTTCCGCTGGTGCTGTAAAGGGGAAGTTTCCTCATAAATTCATATCATTATTGCATACATACATAAAGTGTCTTGTTTTATCAACATGTATCAACAACACCCAACCACAATTGAATTCCTACACTAAAATATCAATATATTCTATCGAATTTTTGGCCCCAGTAGAAAGTTAATTTGAAAGCTGTGCGGATGGAAGTGTAACCTACATATGCAGATATTTTTTCTGTAAATAGGCTGCTGCTGCTGCTAAGTTCAATATGACAGCATTCAAATGACCGAGCAACGTGTGCTTCGGTATCCAGATAAACTGTGTTACTGAACGTATTGTATTTTTACTCTTCTCACAGTTATCCGAAGTAAGCACCTGGAAATAGAATGTGGAAATCGATGTATCTCGAATTCCTGTGAATATTTGGAACATTAAGAACGACCAAAGAAATTATTGTGCCAAACAGTTCCTTACATTTTTTTCAGTGTCTTGCCCACGACGAAAATGACAGAATTCATGTTATTCGTGGTACATTTCGTATTCATATAAGATCTGTTTTATTTTACAAAATACTTAGGCCACAATAAAAATATGATTCCATAAACAAAACAGATGCACGGCCTGTCCATTTCCTATGAGTGCTTTGAACTGGTATTATCAACAGGTAAATATCGGGAAAAACATTTATTGTAGAAATAACCTACCTTTTGACATTTCTGTTTCATCCCATAGGTAAACATCGAGTTGAAAACTGCTAATAACATGACAGACCAGTTATAACCTCCGGGCTTTGTGGGTGCATGTTAACTTATATACGATTGGTAATAAAAACGAGGGCCCTGCCAATTGATGTGCGATTGTCTCGTCCATGACGCACTGTGACATCGCTTGGGTCAAACATCAACCAAACAGCTGTCGTCTGACTCAATATTGATGGTTTCCCGCCTTCGGCCTCATGTTGGTTGTGTACCTTCATTGGTCAGGAAAAAAAATAACAGTAGATGTCTCCGTTGTGTGTGTCCCAGATTTGGGTACCATTTGGAAGAATGAGTTACACAATGCCTGATTCATAGCTGAAACATAATATGCGTCTTCATTTTACATTGCAGGGTGTGAAATTTCAGATTCGGGGAACCAAAATTTAATGCGACGAAGTGTTTAACAACCATGGTCATTAATCTCGTAAAACTAATGAACAGTCCGAAGAAAATGATGCGATTGTCATTTAATTATCATGGGCAAAATAGTGTACAGTCCAAAGAAAATTGTTATTGATAGATAAGCTGAGATTAAGCAAAGACCACTTTTCGTGTTGGTTACTTACTCTAAAGAAGCAGACATCATTGGGTCCCGATGGTTTTAGCACAAGTTTCTTTCTTCATCCGTAGGGTGAAGGTATGTATGTATGTATATATATATATATATATATATATATATATATATATATATATATATATATATATATATGTGTGTGTGTGTGTGTGTGTGTGTGTGTGTGAAACATCATTATAACGACATTCAGCTATCCGACATATTCATTATAATGACGCAAGTTTTGAATGGCAAAAGTTCATTTTCTTTGTTGTTAGATTCATTTATCTGACATATTCAGTTATCTGACACATTTCTAAGGGAACAGATGCTGTCATTATAACGAGTTTTCACTGTATATATGTATATATATATATATATATATATATATATATATATATATATATATATATATATATATATATATATATATATGTATACCTTTGCTCTTTTGAGGTTATATGTTCTTATAAAAATGTGCAGTGTTGCAATACCTACAATTTGAGTCCAACAATATTAGAATTGGATGGAAATTGGCCAAATTATGACTGGATGAAACATTCAAAGGTCCAAATGACTTTGACCTTTGACCGTTAGATGTCACATATAAGTTTCAAAATGTGCAGTTTTACAATAGCTACAATTTGAGCCCAACATGATCAAAATTGGATGAAAATTGACCAAGTTATGGCTACAAGAAAGCCACAATCGAAAGTGGCCTTTGACCTTGAAATGACCTCTACCTGAAGTGAACCTTGACCTCAAAAATTACATTTTGGTCTAAAATTGACCTTTGACCTTTGACCTTGACATTTGAGATGACCTTTACCTTGCTAGTATCGAACTCCTAAACACTCAGAACCACATCTACTATAGCATATAAGATACTGAAGATTTAAAACTTTAATTAGCCCTCATTTGCATAATTTTGAAAAGCATAATCTCTCATTATAAAAAGGCGAGACTTCATCTATAGAAGTACAACTCTGTCAAGTTTGTGTAATACTTTTCAAATGAAATGTCGGACACATTTGGCTGAAAAGAAAGAAAGAAAGAAAGAAAGAAAGAATTCCTAGAAAAACAGTATGTCTGTGTTGGCACACAGACATAACTACCAGCATTTTCAGGTACACCAAAGTCAGACAGAAGAGACACCTAGCGAAGGCCACTTCAAATAAACAAATCTGTTTAACCAGCCAACACGGCGTCACATGCCACAGCGATACCTGGTGACGAAAGGCACAACAAAGCATGTTGAAAGGCAACGAAAATGAAGAGTCTGCAGACTCTAGAGTTAAAAGAACCTGATGACACAAATTTGATGTATTGCTTATAATATTGTACAATATTTGTAGATTGGTTTGCCCGATTCACCTTTAGGTCCAAAATAAATTTTAATTCTTTTGTTGCATTTTTAAAAATTCATTTTCGCTCTTTTTCCTATCATTAAAATGGCTACATACCATCTTTGTCATTTTCTTCTCGAGGTTTTGTGCTTCTTTTCGTTTACTTTTTTCTTTGATTGCATCTGTCTGAATCACTGCAATGTATTCAAGCTAATTAAATTTATCCCTCTGCAGAAAAAAATGGCCCTCCTTTCACACATAATGAGTGTATCATTGTGTCCCCAGAATTAGTCCTGTTCAGTTGTTTCCTGGTCCAGGTTCGTTGTCTGAACATTTATTACAGAGCGGATCAAAAGGATACAAAGACGAAGGAAAGATTTGCTAAGCGCCTTGTAGATCGTTAAAATTTCATTCTTTCGTATATTTACTTACTTACTGACTTAGTGAAGGAGTGAATGAATGAGTGATTTAATGGCTTGTCTGCCTATCTGCCTGTCTCTGAGAGGGTGACCCAATGGGGGAAACATTCAAATTAACAGATCGATCGATCGATCGATCGATCGATAGATAGATAGATAGATAGATAGATAGATAGATAGATAGATAGATAGATAGATAGATAGATAGATAGATAGATAGACACATGCTTACATACATACATACATACATACATACATACATACATAGACATAGAGACAGACAGATAGACAGACCGACAGACATACAGACAGACAGATAGGTAGTGTGTGTGTGTGTGTGTGTGTGTGTGTGTGTGTGCGTGCGCGAGCGCGTGTGTGTGATTAAACCTGTCGTCTCAAAATTTAAATTTTGGAGAATGCACCTGGGGTTATCAAGAACTCAATGTACTCCAGCACAACGGATTTAGCCAGAGCACCTAAATAAAGCTGTTGGCTCGGTCTTGTAACAGCATAAACTTTTTTGTCGGGATGTTTATCATATTGAAGATTGGTGCTGCTGTCTTGAATGAAAGGATTTAGAACAAGTCGTAACATCTCAAACTTTACTGTGATGAAAAATATGTATAAGTCGAGCTTCATTTGTAGGCTGTATACATAAAACATCACTGGGTTGTTCATGGGATTTTTTGTCTTGGGGTATGCTATTATTACCTCAGATGACTTGTCAGTAGCTGAGCTTATCTTTTCGTCCTTCGTCCGTCGTTGTCCGTTGTCCTTCGTCAACAATCGACTGCTTCTCCAAAATTGTCTGCCAGATTCACTACAAAACTTGATGGCAATGTACCAAGTTTGTTCAAATGGTCACGGTCCAGTGATTTTTTATTTTTTTATGATTTTTTTGTTTTGTTTTGTTTTTGTTGGGGGGGGGGGCAAATCTTAAAAAAATCTTCTCTGAAACCGCTCACCCGATTGCTTTGATATCACAAAGGAACACTCCTGGGGTTCCTAGTTCAGAATTTGTTCACCAGGTGGCGCTGCGCTTTTTTCTATTTTTTTTTTTTAATGATATTTTGTGTGTTGTTGCTATTTTCGACTTCTTCTCCAGCACGGTCACTCAGATTAAACTGAAACTTGTTGGATATGTTCCTTGTGGAAGGGTCTGACAAACTTGTTCACTAAGTGGCATTGCTGTGGATTCTTGATTTGTAACGATTTTTTCAATTCGGGTATTTATCTGTTAATGCACCTTTCCTTTTGATAACTATGTAAGTCAAAGGGCATTCTAATGCTAATTCACACTTTGGTACTTCTTCTCCGGAACCATTAAGCTCCAGTGATTTTTGCATTCTTTTACGATTTTTGAGCTTTTCGCCCAAAACTAAAAAAAAAGAAAAGAAAAAAAAAAAAACACCTTCTTCTCTGAAACCGCTCAATCGATTGCATTGATATCGTACAAGAACATTCCCAGGGGCTCATCGTGTGCTCTTATTTTGCAGTAAAGTAAACTCAAACACAGCATTTTGTTGCAACTTGTCTCGATTGTTAACTTGGGCCGGGAAAACAGCAAAGCTGCAAAGCCACAGTTGTTCGGTCATCGTTATCGTAATATTTCGCAAGGTTCCAGGTGTCCGTTCTCTGAGTTACCATGGCAAACGGCCGTTAAAGTACTTTTAAAACTAGATATACTATCTTAATTTTAATCTGCCCGCTCCTTTGTGTCTGAAGCAGTTATCATCGTTACTTACAAATCTAAATGCAACACGATACCTTTAGCCGCCAAGTGTTGAGCGCCATTTTGAACATTGCACACTGCACTGATTGCGGGACAATGCATAGCACAAAAATACAATTGATTTGGGTATCAAAGTGAAGCATGGCCACAGCATATATCATATCATTATTGATGCTCTGAAACACTAAATTTTTGTAAAAGATATATATTTGGTTTCATATATTACACCCCCTCCTCCCAGATTGTCCCAATACTAAACTCATTTGCAAACCATTGGATGTGGAATCCACAATTTTCAAAATGGTACCCAGGTCTGTGGGTTTGTCTCGATTGGATATTTTGAAGAGGTACTATCCAAAATATATTGTGTGATTGGGAAGGTCAATTTTTCGAATGATGTAATGTTCAATATACAATGGGCCTTTTCCAGAGTGAGCATTACCTGAAAATGTAAATACACCGCCGTTGTAGGCAGCGGTGGGCCCCAGAATAGGGGTTTTGTATCAGACACTGAAATCGGCTCCAGCCTGCGGCCCAGGCTATGAATTAAGTTCCAGCACAGGGCATACAAGGCAAGACCCCCCCCCCCCTTCCCCGCGGACTCAAAGATGTAGCTCTGTGGAGAAGCTTGCCCGGATAGTGGATATAGGTCCGAAAGTCCCGGCGGGTTCTTATACAAGTGGTAACAAATTTAAAAGGTATGTCTACATGCAAGTCTGTGCATACATTTATTGTCAATCATCGTACATATGAAATGTGAAAACGTGTATGTAACATGGAGAGGAATTAATATAAGTAGTGTTTCATTTGTTCTTCAATTCTTTTCCTTGGAAATGAAATATATTAAATTTGCTTTATGGGTCAGCTGTCTCAGTTCTCATCTCTATGCACTTCTTAAGCAGTTGGTAGGCCCATTGTTCACCTGATTGAATTACCCGCTCATTTACTCTTAATTCTGTGAAGATATGAGGAATTGTTTGCGTATGAAACGGATATGTGGGATTTTCTTTCTGTGTGCAATTTTATTTTGCCTTCTCATTTGTTAACGTTGGAACGTAAGTTAATGTCCAACCAATTTTAGATAATTTTGTTCGTTTTGAGATTTTTGACATTTTGATAGACATCTATAAAGTCAATCAGTTGTCCAACTGTTGTAGTTCTAGTCCCAATACAATCTGAAGAAACTAAGAAAATGTTTTTAATGCTCACATGGTAGTCAATGGACCTTTGTTAACCTTTGAATTTTAATTACAGGCAGTAGGTATTTGCGCCAAAGTACCCAGTTCATGTGGATATTTCTCTAAAACTGATTTTTGTTGAGATGAAAACTGATTTATTGTTAAATTCTTCAGAGCAAAAATATGCCAGGGATTTTCTAAGAAATGAAAAGTTCTCTTTTAAATGTGTCAAAAATGAAGAGTCCACCAAGTTTATCGATTTGGACAAAATCAGCCATTCTGTAATTTTTGTATCACCATTGTGAAAAAATGCAGTTATGAAATATCCCTGATCCTGTTTTGTAGATACATGTGTTGAGATCATAATAGCACAAATTAACCATTTGATGTTGATTATTTTTCAAGAGACATCCAAAATTTCACAAAAACATATTTTTACCCAAAACGCTTGTGTTTATACAACAACTTTGAACGTAGACCTCCATCTTTAGTGCAGACAGATTCTTCAAAGTCTTGTGATTAATTAAGTAAAAAGGTTTATTATGTAGGAATGCATATTTCTGTTATAAGTTGTCCCAGAAGTGAAGTCACTTTGCCAGATTGGACATTAACTTAAGTGTATACTCTACCAAAAGGTAGGGGTTTGGTGTGTACGTATGTATGGCAGTGACGGTGGCATCTTTCTGTCATCCCGTGCTCTCTAATCCCTCGAATTCCAATTTTCGTGTTGACTTACAATGTTTATCCCAAGAAAAGGGACGAAATATAGCCCTTCAAGGGAAATAGACTGGAGGTAGACCGAAGAATCATATCTTATTTTTTAAGTCTCATTTTTGTTTTCCAACTTCCAAATAAAGATGAAAAAACATAATAAATTTGTTAATCGATTCCATGAAAACTGTCCAACTAGAAAAATAAGATTTGATTGACAGCATTTGTTTTGAGCCTTCAAAGGTAGCAAAATTTAATTTAACATGTTTCAACTTGTGCAATGATAATGAACTCAGGAGTTCGGATGGCCAACACTCGCTAACAGAGGCAATTACTTCATATTGATCCTATTTTACAAAATGGAAAGTGTGCTGAATCCCACTTACCTTTCAAATCTCGTACTTCCCTCCTTCACCTTCGCCCCCTACGCCATTCCAGCTCCCTACGCCCTATCAGATGTGAAACCAAGCGCTTTAGCAACTCCCTTCTCCCAGAAACCATACGCCTTTGGAATAATCTGCCTCCCGATATCAGAAACTCCCTTTCCCTACAAGTCTGTAAATCTAAACTCCAAGCCACCCTACTTACAGTAGATAGTGTCCCAGACTGCTATTTACGTGATGGCTTTCTCAGTATATGCCATACTCATGTGCAATTGGGGTTGTCAACGCTCAACTTTGACCTTTTCAAGGTCAACATTATTTCCAGTCCCATGTGCGATTCCTCCTACACAACCGAAGACCAAGCACTCCCTCTTCTTTTGCCCTTAGTTTTTGAAGCCCAGAAAAAAAAGACTATTAGCTTCTACTTTAACTATGCTATCTTCTAGAGTAAACCTTAGTTTCATTATCCATATTGCTAGCGATATATTAGTCCATACTTTTCTCTTTGATAGTAAAGACCTAGAGCTTCCCGTACCCTCATTTTTGAAACTAGACGCTTTACATTTTAATTCTGTAGTCCTTACGCTGTACGACGATTCCCAACTCTCTCTCTCTCTCTCTCTCTCTCTCTCTCTCTCTCTCTCTCTTTCTCTCTCTCTCTCACTCTCTCTCTCTCTCTCTCTCTTTCTTAAAGACGTAATCTGCGATGGCATACCCCAGACTATTTTAATAATTAGTACAATCCATATGGTGACCATTTGTAATTTCTGTTTCCACCTTTTCTTTCTTTTTCTAAGTCTAGCAGCCCGTAACTGAGGAGCTTTGTTGTGAAAGCGAAGAGATTGTATTGCTCATAGTTATCTTCGTATCTTCGAAAGGACTGTACTGTATTTTTTTTTCGTTAAGGTAACACTGCTTTTCTCCTGTGCATTATGTATATATATATATATATATATATATATATATATATATATATATATATATATATGTATTGTGCGTCTCTTTGTGGTGAAGAACCCGTTCTATTAGCCATGCAGAAGAAAATATGTTTTTAAATCAATATATATATATAATTATCGGATAGATGCATCAGACACATTCATGCGGATATGACAACAGGCTAAAGCCGCCTTTTCGGGTAAACACTGTAATACTGTCTCCGTTGCAAAGGTGACAAAGACACTTTACATTTGTGAAACAAATACACGGGATTCATGTGTATTATGCATCATTTGCTTTGCTCTCCTGCGGGTGGCCGATATGATTGTGTATGCCTTCGAATCAAAGAAAAGCGACCTTTAAGTTATTATCATCATCATCATCGTCATCAGTACATGTACATTTTTGGATCATGCCTTTTCAAAGAAAATGGAGAGACTATTTCAATCCAAAATCCTGTGCTTTTCTATGACGAGATTTGAGAAAAAGTTACAAATTGAAATTGTTTGAAACAAACTGTTAATCAATCTTGGGGCCTAGGGATTGTGATTTTCAGTCCCAAGCAGGATCAGATTATCAGCATGAATAGGCGAAACCCAATCTTATACTTTATCACCTTAATTGTACGTCCACTGAACATCTTCATGAATTAATTCTTTAAATTAAAGAGAGAAAAATTAAAAAGACATAGGTTACCACGAGTTGCTTAATTTTTGGTTGTTTCAAGTCCAAAACAGCACTACATTATCACAAATTGTTTCATAAAGCAAAATGAAAACATAAATCTTCCCTTTTGATCTATTTCCATTTTTCGTTTCAGTGTGGGCACGAGTATGGTGTGATTGTCATGTGTTCAGTGTGAGGGCAACACAGCGTCTTGGTGGAAGATTCCACGTCAGCTAGGCTATCAGTAAGTTTTCACACAAAAAACATAACTAGCACACAAAAATATATATAGTAAATGTGCGATGGTGCTATAAAACCTACCATAAGAAACAACTGAAGCTCCTACTTCGTGAGCATTGAATCAAATTGAGGGAGAAAGAAATGGAATAAATTAATACAGTCGAGAGCGTGACTCACAGAACAGAGGGAGAGCAGTCTAACGTTGTATTGACGTACAAGATAACTTATACCGTACAAGCAAGCAAGCTGGAAAACACAGCTTCCTTAATTGATTCAACAGATATCTTTGCCTATGTTGACCAGAATCTTGATGAGAGGCCAAAGAGTCACACGTATGTCTTGATCTATCCATTCAGACCAACATGTGCTATTTCACGTTCATGTGGCCTTCAATAGTCATGATTACACGCATAGCCTTACCATAAAAAACATATAAGCGAAATTAAACCAAAGGAAACAAACAAAAAACAAACACAAAAAAGAAAAAAAACGAACGAACAAACAAAATGAAAAACAACTATGTTTACATCACTGAGCTAATCTCGCTTTATCGTGTCTTCGCCTTTTTGGAAACTTGATACAAAATATGCAAGCCTTTCTTTTCAAAGTGGTACAGAAGAAATGTTGATTCTCTCCTCAAGCTAGCTCAGAGGACTGAGTCAGCTTTCTTGGTCGAACCAAACAATAAACACCCAATCACGGGTGATTTTGTACACTTCGATAGCCAATGTTCGGAAGTGACTCCCACTGACAGATGGGATGCCAGGTCTCTCAGTACATTGTAATATGCTAGTACAGTATCTATGTATAAGGATCCTGGGGTCGCATTTCTAGTTGTCTTTTGTTTACATCAGAGCACATGCACGTTCCGGAAAAGTGGATAATAGGTAAATATTTCGTGTATAAGGCATAGAATACTTGTTTTCTGCTTTCAAAATATGAACGGTATGACTATGACATTTTTGCAACGTGCATTTATTTATGTCTCGCAGCCTTCTCATGCCATTTAGATATGTAAAAAGAGAAAGAAAGTCTTTCACATATATTAACACCAAATAATTTGACTATCTGGTCATACGGAATCCGTGCAACAGGAATTCGAGATGTATCAAACGATAGCCTCTGCGTGTGTGCGTGTGTACGTGTGTGTGTGTGTGTGTGTGTGTGTGTGTGTGTTTATAATGCATGTATGTGTGCAGACGTCTATGCGTGTACAAATAAAAGCAATCTTCACATCATATCCTGAATTTCAATATTTTGCATACAGTCCTTTGTTATCCTCCAAGTCTCGTTTCGTCCACGTATTTCCTTGTCAGTGAAACAATTACTGCTTCTGCATGAGGACATTGTTTGATGTGTCCAATTCACTTTATTGTCCGAAACTGAATATTCAAATTACAAGAACCCCACGAAGTACATTATTCTTCAATATACGATATTACACTCAAATTAAAGTGTCCTATACATTAAACATTGGTTACAGTTCACGCTCCCAAGGAACACAAACACAATGCTTGACCGTGTGGTGCCGAGATTTGATGGTCCATCTGTTGTAATTCTCTTATGTGGACTTGTCTAAATTTTCAGATATTCAGTTAGATCGTAAAAGTAGATAATAACTTGTTCAGGGTGTTTTGGGGGAGTATTTTCAGAACGAAACAGTCAAGCACGACAAGCATGGTTTTCAACATAATTAAGGACGGTTCGATATAAGAATTATAGATATATATTACTCCAAAACGCTGGTTCTACAAGGAATATTCGGAACAATAGTAATTCATCCCTTTTGTTTTCTTTTATGATTGTTAATAAACGGATACAGAATCGGTCTAACTTATGCATTACACAGTCACGTTTTCTATCTGTTTGCTGTTTTTTTCCATAATAATGCAACACATTACAATTGGAATATTACAAAATACGAACAACACATAATCCTGCTACATAAAGATTGGTGACATTGAGATCAAACTTCCAAATTTCATGAAGGGCCGATTTGCCATAGAGCTAGTATTCGTCAGTCGGGAATGACTATTTTCTCAATATTTCCCATAATCCTGTTGGAAAAACATGGCCACTTAACTGCAATTTTGTTGAGAAGAGCTTTGATTATTTACATTATAGACTTGCCACTTGGATTTTAGTAGTCCCTCCTTTGAGAGACTATCCCAATGACTTCCAAGAGGTGGTCACATAAAGCAGGCGGTCTCCCAAAGGAGGGTCGGCTCTTGCATCACCTGCCCAACAACTAATCACTACTTTGAATTCCCATCCATAATTTACATTCAAACATGATTGATGTACACTTATTAGACCCCATTACAACCAAATTTTGAATTTGCAAACTGGTTTTGACATATTATTTTGCCAATCTTCTACAAAATATGTGGGGTTTACTTGTGTGAAATGGGGAATTTCTAGACGGATAAGCAGTCTTTTGGGGTCATTTTGTGTGGTCACTGGTCAGGTTCTGCAAGCGCCGTCCTAAAAGAGGCAAATTATCATTAGAATGTGCTTGTGCATCGTTAGAATGGTCACAAAAGGCAGGTGGTGTCCTAAAAGAGGGATTTTTCAAAGAGGCACCACTGTATTTTTAAGATTCTGGAATTCTAAATCACCCAAGCAATATCCTCCGGGTACGATAAGTTCTTTCTTCACAGAACTCGAGAAACATTTCCCATATGATGAAAAAATAACATGAACCTAAAATTTATCAGATATTATCTTTAAAAGAAAAAGTGATTTATTTTTTCTTCAAGCGGACCATCTTAACACCAATTTTATTCTGTTCCCGCATGAATTGAATACCCGAAAGACATCGACCTGCGTTTTGTTTTTTTTTTTGTTTTTTGTAGAGAAACCGTTTGTGCATAACAGATAATAGTCATATATTGGGATCTAATTGTTCAATAATACAAGCACCAACAGTGAATATATACCAACAGTGACATAACTTTACAACAATTCTTGCAAGATTTTGTAACTCTTGCAATTCTGAAACGTCGTGAGTCAGTAACGTGAGCACCACTATGCACAGTGTTTGTACATAGTCTTCAACATAGCCATTTCCCTGTCTCTTCTTTTTAAATCTCCTCATGCCTTTCAATTTTTTAAACGATGAAGAATCGAAATTCATTCACAGTTCGGTGTAGCTGCAAGTATACAAGACTTGCTACCCATTGAAATTCAAATAATGTAAAATAGCACGTTTAATGTTTTTTTGTTTGTTTTTTTTTCTTTCTGTTATTCATCATCTGACCGGTGGATATCATCATCAAATTCAATCAGCATAGTTTTTATACCCGGGGAAAATTCCACATTATGGCATGATGGTACGGACTCCAGTTCGGTTTGCTCCGTATACAGTGGAAGTAGCCTCCGATCTTACACGGGTCCCTATGTTTAATAGCAGAAATGGCTGAAAATACCAAAAAAAAAAAATAATGTACAATATCAAATACTATGACATAACTGGTTGTCAATATACTTTGCAAAATATTAAAGTAAATATTGGTTAAATTTCACAACGGCCGTACGATAGAAATTTATATGACATAATCAAATTTCATTTGCGCAATTAAATGTACAACGTTTTATTTTTCTTTATAAGTTTGTCCTTCTTCATGTTTACCTGATGGACGATACAAATCAATTGTCACTATTTTCATGCGCAGCTGCTTGGCAGGCTAATCGTAAAGTGTATACGGTAAATTTGTTTAAATATGGGCGTCACAAGTCACGGCGGTAGGTATACCAGCAGGTTTCTGCGCCGCAAGCTATGCGTATGCTTATATTTCTGTGAATTACTATGGAATGCTATGGCGTTCGTGCCTATTGTTAGGCTAAATTCCATCTAAATAACTTGCCGCAGCTTCGTGTACAAACATCCGGAGTGACTGAGATGGGCCAGAAGTCTTTATCTCGGCTTCATGTTTGACATAATGTACTTGTATTTTTTCAAATAACACTCTTACTAATGGGAAAAAATAATTTTGAGAGAATGATATGGATCGTGTCGAAATGCAAGTTGATGGTTCCATATATGAAAGATGTAAGTAAAGTATCCCATCTGTGGTTCATATTATGTTGACGCAAAAGAAACGAACTTAAAAGATACAGATCCTGCTGGAACTGATGTTGAAAAGATGTTAGCCATTCTTACGCAACAGCCTCTTCAGGAGTGTTCTATCAATTCTTGTAATTCACGCTTAAATCTTCTTCAATGTCAATTTTGAGAAACATTCCCCGACATTTTCTATCATTTGATTCATTGGGTTCACCTTGTCTTGGATCGCTTTTGGAAAATTGTTATAAATTATGATATTAAGTAGCCAGTACAGCAGAAATAAAAGCTTAAAACCTCTATTTTGACTGAACCTATCAGTGCTGTCATTAAGTACTCGATGAATCGTGAGTTTTTGCACAATAAAACTGACTGGGGTCTTATGTAAATATAATAAAACCGACAGCCGCGAGCGATAGTCGAGTTAGCATCTGGTGGCGTCAAAACAAGTTTATGAAAAAAATATCAAATCTGGTATAATAAAACGTTGACAGTTTGTTTACTGTAGTGATAATGACAATTATATTGTCTGGTTTTCGACGCTCATCGTTTGGATGTCACACACTCGTTTAACTCTTAGCGAAAATACTCTGGTCGGAGTAATTTGAATCCGAAGAACTGTAGTGAGAAAATATCAATATCAAACATACTGGTCTATTGCATCTGTTTCACTAGCTGTAGAATTCCTTTTCTTTTCATCTGATCTGTAAATCAAAACAAATTGCATTAATGTACACAAAAATGTTATTAACGTGAAGTAAGCAACTACACTTTGTTCAGTTAGACTTTATGTTTTCTATTGTTAAAAATATTAAAGTTAAAAGATTGAGACAGGCGACAATTCACATCCGGGCGCTTTTGGATGATTTCACCAGGAAACGGTTAACATATGAATATACAGAAAAAAGAGCTCAAGTCTCACTGAACAGACTCCGCAAGTTCTTCAAATTAGCCAGAAACCTGGAGCGAAGTGACTAGATCTATCATAAATTTGTCTATCTATCATCCAGTTGAAATTATGCGTGCTACATACAATTACCAAAAACTTTGAAAAAGTGTTCTCCACTTCATCTCTAGAGCTTCCAAACATCTTGTTCACGTTGGCGCTGATATATATTAAACCCGCCATGCTTCTTGAAGCTTGAGTAAAAACATCAAATGAGTATACCACAATCGTAACTACCGGGACAATTGTCAATTATATAATTGTCTCCAACCTATAGGACAGTTTTCCAGGGGGCTCACTTCTCGACATGTAACTGTCAAAGCAGACAACAAAATGCCAACGATCCCAAACTTCCCACAGTTTTGGGGTGTTTTCCACTCAAATTCATCAAACCGTGTAAACCGAGGAAAAAAGTGAGAAATCTTTGCTGACAAAACAGTAGTCTCTCTCTCTTGAGGGACCCCTTCAACAACATACTGTGCTCTTGTGTCACACCACCAAATAGTCATCAAGTTCTCACTTTTACATTTTTCATTGCTTTTGAAACTTTTTATGAAACCGTCCGTCTGTAAAGTCGACAGTTTGGTGCATAAACAAAACAGTCTGCCAAGACTAGAATAACTGTATGCTTACTCATCTGTTCCACCTCGACCTAATAACGTGGGATTTATATTTCCGTAAATAACTGGGGGCATGCCTACGCAGTCCTGTGTCACGGCGTGATATTCCCTGTAAAACATGATAAACGACTGCCATCATCTTTTTTCTTTTTTTGGGGGGGGGGGATATGTATATACGGGTAGAGAACAAACATAGATTAATTGCCACTGTTCGTATTTGCATTATAATTTAAGTTAAGAAATTAATATTTGTCAGATATAACCACGACGTACTATTAACGTAACATAATTACGATAGTATGATATGAAGTAGTCAGGTATGACATAGCTCAGGAATGTTTGGACATGCCTAAAATTACCACAAATGCATAAATAAAGATCACACATGGCCATGTAATAATCTAGTCTTTATGTATCACAATAACATATCAAACCAAGTCCGCAAGAGCGTCACTATTTCAAATAAGTTATATATATATATATATATATATATATATATATATATATATATATATATATATATATATATATATATATATATATATATATGCATAATGCTTATTTTTGCTTTCGTATTTGTTTTGTTTAAAGTTTGTCATTCTTGATAATCTAAGTTACATGAATAACAACAAATTTGAAAATTTTACAATGCACAGATGTACCCAGCAAATATAACACTGGACATGGCGCACACTGAACAACGCGGAATTATTGGACACCATGAATGTACTGCTTGAGGACACGAATATGGTAAAACGACACAAAGTAAAAAGTAGGTTCTTTATCAAACAGGGTAACTGACTCAAAATATCGTTTAGAGCGAATCAAAATATTCGTGTTTATATAAAATAATTCACATGCGGTGCACTTGTGTGGACAAGGAATGTTGGGTTGATTCCTGGCATCGGTATATGAGACACCGTGTTGAGTTGGGCATATATTGTTCCGGATTTGCGTGTCCTCGGCTGGTCAATCAATGCTTTTCAATTTTGGCAAAACAATCATTCTTTTATCATTAAATTACCATCAAGAATGAGCACTTTTCTTGGGAAAATTCTGCTTTTTCACTTTTTGTCAACCATGAGGAATATTATTTGGAAAAGACAGACATTCCCGAAAATTTGTCTTTTTATGCTTTTTAACCTTACACTTTTTCCCGTGCAGGGCGTTTTGGGCTATAACATGCTGGTGTCATCAGCAAAGCCTGATATCCTTGGTTTGAACGTTTTAAAAATTTGTCCTTGTGGACTACCTATACATACCTAGCTTCTTCTACTCTCCTTATATAGTCCTCCTCCTCTTGTTTGACACTTTTTTCCTCTTTGATGTTACAACAGAGCATATAGAGAGCCACTATCAGCACCACTAGTGCAATCAGCGTGGCCACGGAGCAGATTATAATTATCATAATCTGGTTCTGATCGATGGCTCCCCCAGAACCTGCAACACGAAAATTTAATCTGGTCAGAGTACGACTGAGTCAATAGCTTTCCTTGGCGCCCAAGTGCAATCGGCGCCAATGAAAGCTACTGACATATGGCGTGCCATCATGAATGGTCTTACCAACAAATTTCAGCAAACTTGGTTTCTAGTAATAAGATATTTAAGTAAAAACGTTAAGGTAGACGACAATTTATATCCGGACGCTTTCGGACGATTTGAACGGGAAAGCAGGCCTACCATCCCTCGGATTGACTTTCGACATATTAAGTTCCTATTCACACGAGAAAAGCTGGCTTCGATCCCTCCGTTTTAATCTTAGATGTTTATGACAGGCTTTCATTAGGTCGACCAACACAAGTTTTCCATCAAATTAGTAAATGTCGTTCGTGCGACAAGCCATATCTTTAAAACTCCAGGAAAGTATGAAGCCTTTGTCTCAACTAATGTGACTTGCATTATCTATAATGTATGAATATTATTACAGTTGAAAAAGATGTAAACGCGCTTTAATACATAATTATGCATTATTAACATTTCCCCGATTATTTTTACATTTGGCAAAGTTAAAAATTTTCCGATCCACGTCTTTTGTGTGTCTCACTGTCTGCTTTCCATAAGAAAAATAAAATAAAAAACAATTTAGCACGACGATTGCGCGACCGAAAAGGTTTTATTGCTGTAGAAAAAAAGGTAAATTAAGATTTAACCGGCATAAACTAGTAAAACATACCATCGCAGCGAGGTAGGGTAGGTACCCAGAGTCCTATACTGGTACATCTTACAATCGAGGCACCCTTCAATTTGTAGCCCTCTTGACAAGTAATTCCAACCACAGCGCCGATGGCGCGCGCCGTGGTGTTGACCAGAACATGATCCCGGGTTATGTTTGGGCAGAGTACAACTGAAATGTACAACACACAAATATGTAACAGTGCCAGTGGACAGGAATTTTATTATTTCTTTATGCAAACTATAATATAAAATGATGCGAGTTATTGCTCAGATCAATTCTTATGTTTTTTTTAATTTGTTTTTTTTTTTTTGTTTTTTGTTTTGTTTTTGTTTTTTGTTTTGTTTTGTTTTTTTTTTGTTTTGTTTTTTTTGTTGACAGAAGACAGAAACGTATTACACACTATTCGCTCTTTTTGTTCGAAAAAGGAAATCGATAAAACTCCATACTAAATAGATTTTATATTTTGATACTACAGTAGAAAACTGGTGTTTGATTGAATGCTATTGCCTTGTGGAAGTTGCCAATATTGTACAGGGTTTTACGACCATACACTCGTGTTACCCGGATGTTCATCATCTTGCTTCGGTTTCTGCCAGATGTATAGAGCAAGCATGCTGTTATGTACATAAGACAGACTCAAGAAAGTAAGGCAAAGGTTCTAGCGCCAAGATACCCCTATGAAACGTGAGTACATATTCTAGTACATCGATAAGCCGGTGTGCTACAACCTAAGCTTATTTGCGGCAGTCTCAAGTGTAGCCTTTCTCCGTGGTATGCACTTTTATCGCTTCAAATTACGTCATCAATCCTTTAAAGTGACATGGAACAAGAAACCAATACAGAAAGTGCATAAATAAAGTACGGCTTGATCGGTCGATAATTATGTGTTCATTTATAACACTGGTATCAAGGGATAAGGTGGTCTCTGGACAACACATTTGGTGCTCACATAAAATGAAAGTCACCTTTTTTTAACACGATTACAATCAATTCAAAACACGATGAATAGAAAAAAACCAACTAATTTTCAAGTCACCAAAATGAGTCGACACGACTGATACGTTACGATTACCTTCATCTCCAAAATAAATCACTGAGACTCGCCTCTAAAAGTTCACGAAAAGTTAACGTATGTTGTCAAGAATATGAACAATTATAACGACTTTACCAGCCTCCAAGAGGGGGTGGCATTTAAAATAAACATGCCCAGTACTTACTTGTTTTTTTTTTTAAAGTCTATCTCATGGAAATACTTCGAACTGATTTCTGATTTTTGTCCCTCAGTTGGCAACATGCATAAGACCAAATATAATTTGCAAACAAACATGACTGTGTCATATGATGGGAAATAGAATATTTCAGACAGACATCAGTCATGTCAAGTTTTGAAACTTGAGGTAAACTGAAACATGGTAATTAACTAAATTCTAACCAGGTACATCAAATGTAACATTTAGTTCCATCAATATACCTATAAAACCAAAACGAATGGTAATTCATCTTATTCATACTTTTCTGTTGCCCAGATGCATTTTGAATTATTTTCTGTGGCTGGTGATGGCGTTGCCTGTGAAGCGGACCCAGTTGTCTTTTAACCCCAAATCACCGGTATATGCAACTTCAATTACATGAAAAAATTCATAATGATATTACGTCAAATGGTAAACTGTATGTATTACATGTATGCAGTCTTGGTACCTTATTTCTTGTATTGTCCTTTGTGTAGTGTCAATACTTTTATGTACTTTCTCTGTGTCTGGAGAACCTCTACATTAGCTTTGTAAGCTACCCGGTAATCCAGGTGAAAAAAAGGTTTAAATTAAATTAAATATTTAACGAGAATCTGAAACTTGTGAAAGTTGAAAGAGCTTGCTTAAAAGGCTATAATCTGTAAGTATACAGGTGGCATTTGTCAATTTTGTGATTTCAATTGTGTTGTTCAGCTACTTGGATGAACTTTGTTTCTGAAAGTTTGGTCCATCATTGTGTATTTGCAGGTTAAATCTAGTTCACTCGTTTCATCGACATATCTCATAATTATGTCATCACGACTGTATCACATGTTGTACAACGGCTAAATGTAACAATACCGCTAACTGTTACTAGTAACAGTTAGCGTCAATTTTGTAACAGATAGCGTGGTTAATTTGTGCAAGATAGCACGAAGCTCGCACCGTTATTTGTTACAAAAATCAACGCTAGGTGTTACACATAACTCTCAACACAACCATTTACATTGTACAGGTAATTGCCTATCGCTTGAAACTGTTACTAGTAACAGTTAGCGTCAATTTTGTAACAGATAGCGTGGTTACTTTTGTGTCAGATAGCACGCGGCTCGCACCGTTATTTGTTGAAAAAATCAACGCTATAGGTGTTACATATAACTCCCAACACACCCATTTACATTGTACAGGTAATTGCCTGTTGCTTGAAAAATGAAGTAAAGAAAGGTATCATTTGACTCAAAAAGTTATATTACATGCACATCATATTATTAATTTTTGCTGCATTTATATTTTCGTGTAATCAATTATGTGTACTATCTATAGTTTGTACATCTATTGACTGTAAAAGTGAAGCTAAACGAGAAAAGGAACATTTCCTATAGAAATATGCCACAGTATTACGTTAAAAATTTGTAACATGAATTTTTATGCAAAAAGTACAAATAGATAAATAGATATAAATTCGAAACTCGACGCGATCTTACTTTGCTAAATTACGCGCTAAACTGGACAATAACGAAAAAAATCTTAAAACTACTCTCTTAGCCACAGACAATGTTCCTGAGTTCTACCTGCATGGTGACAGATTTGCTAATATTTGTCACACGCAATTACGCCTAGGATTCTCCAGATTAAACTTTGACCTCCATAAAGTTAACATCCTCTCTGACCAATCCTGTGCATGTGCTTATCCCACTGAAGACTTTAAGCACTTTCTTGTCTTCTGTCCCAACCACATCGTTTAGAGAAACATATTACTGAATACTTTTATTCCTTTGATTGCCCCGGGGGTTAGCTCCCATCTTATAATACCATATTGGTAGTGATAGGCTAGTTGAAATATTTCTTCGTGACAGTAAGGAGCTTTCTACCTGCCTAAATTTTCACATTTTTGATGCACTTCAACTGATGTACATCATGGAAACCAGACGCTTTAACGACTAAATGTTTCAGTTACTGTAATGATCATTGGTTCGGACAATGAAAATTTATTTGTATCACATGTTTTGTCAACATAGGGGCAAATATTGAACTCAACCTCATACTGGCTTAAATTGTATCTTATACGTAACCAAATTTTGATACTTGTACTGAGTTCTCGTTGATATTATACATTGGTAACAACTGTTTTGTCCTGTGTGTCTTGTACATACATATTGTGTGGCTCCATATTCCGGAGAACCCATGTATTAGTCATGTCGATGTACTATAGGGCTATCCAGATTAAATAAATACGTTTAAACTAACATGAAAATAGATGATAATAATAATAATAATAATAATAATAATAATAATAATAATAATAATAATAATAATAATAATAATAATAATAATAATAATAATAATAATAATAATAATAATAATAATAATAATATCTGATACGCTACATTCATAGACCTTTTATTCGGATAATCATGGAATAATCAAATGAAATAAGCTATCGACTCCGTCATAGTCATGAATGGAATATGGGGTATGTGATACAATGGTGAAATGGATAGTGCCCGTTTTCAGATTACAATTACATGTAAGTTTTAGGTTCTGCTTTTGCGCCCATAAAACTATATATTTGCAACTTTTTACAGCTGAATATTTCTCTTTTACTTAAAAATTAAAGTCCTATATGAAATTAGAAAAGCGTATGCAACATTTTCCATATGATTCGACTTTAAACTTTGTGACATGAAAGGATTAAAAAAAAAAGAATAGATCTCATTGGACTTGAAATTGTTTCAAACTGCAGATAAGTCTAGAAATCTTTTTTGTTCGACTTTGATTATGACAATATATGTAAGCAGAGGGACCAGAAACCAATTTCCGTCTTGGGACATAACTTAGCCCCGCAAAACGTCACCATATCGAACCTATGTATCGTTACATTGTTTATTCTGTATTCTTGGTATTTTGAAGGGCACTACTGGGCCAATTTTGAGAAATGCTAGTGTCAAACTTTTAGTTTTAACTAGAAACTTCAACCAGAAATATAAGCCACTGAACAATGTTGAAAATTTGCGAAGAGAGATTGTTGGTATAAGCGGCACTTGCTCTAAGATGTAATCATATAGTCCCCAAACAGACATTTTGAAGCTGGTTATCTTAATATTCCTAAGTGGTTGCAGGATCATGCACAACTTGTAGAAGAACCAGCTCTTTTCTGACACAGCATTGGGATTAGTTGTGGTAAACCTATTACAGGTGTGGTGTTTGATAAAGACTTAGAAAGGAATAAGATTACCATAAGGTGAAAAAATGGCAAATGCTATATTCTAATTTAATATCAATATACAGTATAAACTTTAGGAAAGAAGCCAGTGTATCAAACCAATGTAAAAAGGTTTTATCTAAAAATGTTGCTGGTGTTCCAGGTGGGAAGAATATTGCCAATTATTTGGCTACTAAATATGAAAAAAAAAATGTATAATAGTGTACCTTATGACGCAGAAATCATGAATGGCATCAAATAAGAAGTAAAGAATAGAGTTGAAATTTCTGGTTCTGAGATACATGAGATATCGCATGCCGAGATTAAGTATTTGACTAGAATTTCTTTTATCTGCATTGTGTAAAATTGTATTATGCATACTTTTTGAAATAATAAATCAATAAGGTAAAATAAAATAACTAAAAATAAATTAATACTTGTAATTACACACGTGGCTTAAATGGTTGCTTGTTTCATTTAACAATTCAAATGAAGCAAGCTGAAAGTTGGGCGACCGCAGAAAGGCGTATTGACCTCGGCCTTTGGCCTTGATCAATATGCCTTTTACGAGGTCCATGATGTTACTGCAAAGTGCATATGGCCCAACTCATTATCCCACAGTGAAATACGGGAAGGGCATTGAAAAAAAATAATTTGAAAATAAAGGTATAGGTTTGCTGCCTTGCAGCAGACCATTCAAAATACCGGCAGACAAGTTGATATGGTGTTATATTTCCTGGTCAGCAGACCTAAATTCATTCACCTGATTGGCTGATCAACAATCACCGTGATATATATATATACATATATATATATATATATATATATATATATATATATATATATATATATATATATATATATATATATATTAACACTTAGTGGTGTTGTAACATATAGCGGGAGGACGACTTTCTTGCATTTTTAACACTTAACGGTGTTTGTAACGTTAAACGGTGTGAAGGTATTAACACTTAGGGGCAATTGTAACATTTGGCGGTATTGAAATTGACGCTAACTGTTATTTGTAACATTTAGCGGTATTGTAACACTTAGCGGTTGTACACGTGGATTGTAAACGGAACAGATAGTGTGATCATGGACGTACTATCTGACAGTAGGTCCATGGTGTGATGGTCGGCGCAATGACTTTGAGTATTGACACTGTGTCATCCTAGCAGAAGCTGTAAAACATAAATAAGTACGAACTGTACTCTCGGCACGCCGAACGTCGTATCCTTGTAATTTCATAGCAACATTATCATCGGAGCTATATAATCCAGCTAATCTAACTGAAAGAGTGTCTCACAGACCGGAAACAAATTTATATGTCATCCCCATCCCCCCCCCCCACACACACACACAAACACAAACACAAACAAGAAGGTAAAAAAGGCAGTAAATATATAAATAATAAGTAAATAAACAAGAAACAACACAAGCAAAAGTACAAAGTATGGTTTTTCTTTTGAAGTTTACAATACTAGACAACATAAATATTTTTTGTTCAATTTGTACGTGTACTTGTATGTACGTCTTTTTTTCTCGCGTCTTTTTCCGTAATGATTTCTGTGAAATAAGATTGGTGTAACCCATTGTATATACAGTGGAGAGAACTTTGTATTAGCCCATTGGCCACTTGTTCAATCCACAATTACAAAAATAAAGTCTATCACAACAACAAAAATACTAGACAACAAATGATTAAATCGGCATGTAAAGCCTTCAAATGTGCCAATCGTACTGACTGTTAAAGTTAGATGGTAATCGATTATGTGTTTATCGTGAGCCCGTTAAAGTTTCAGTGTACAATGATCATTCAACACATGTTATAATGTGTAGAAAAATAGACACGTTACAGTTTAACAGACCATCGAAATGTGTGGTATTGTAGCCAACCTCAAAAATGAGACTTCAAAGAAAAAATCTACTGATCCATCACAGGTTATATACTTATTTCTTATGTACGGCAATAACCCACCCATTAGGCAAGTCTTTTGTAACGTATGCATTTTGTACCGTACGATAATGGAATTCGGTGGCGGTTAGAAAGCAGAAAAAAGCCCTTGGCTATAATTATATTGGTCGAGCAACTTTCACTTATAGGAACTTTATGGTTAGCAAAAACTTAACTCGCGAACATTATTTGTTGACTGTACCCGGTATAAGCCCATAGCTCTTAAATTGTGGCAATAGTGTGCACTCTTTAAATATCTTTTCATACAGAAAATTAATAATACCAGTTATGGATGATGACCTAAATTGCGAACCGGTTTTTCGCCGAACACCAATATACTGACAGACATTAAAGTGCACAATAGCAGTCTCGACTAGTGCAGGAATAACCATTTGTTGTACCCTTTTAAGCGACACGCCGACACAAAAGATGCCGAAGACTTGGTCTACATATATATGTAATGTTATTTCAAATCTCTATTGCTTCTGGTGAAAAAACGCAAATATACTAACATGAGATAGTTGAAAACAGTTCAGATAATACATGAATAAAGCATGACGATTGAAAGACCACGATGCTTAGTTACCGGTTTTGTAGCCATATATGCACTTTAGCGTGTAGGTCAACTTACTGGGTAAGGCCCATATTCTTTTACGTCTGACTTAACTTTTTTGTGAATGGGTTTGCAAATATTTTTATACACTGAATTTTAGAGTAGTAAATATATTATGTTCCGAGATTACAAGAATTATTGAAAAATTAAGTCCACTTAAAACATTTTCTTTCTGATTACTAATATACGACATTGAATTCTTAGCGACAAGTTAAAAAACTGACAAAAGTACATGAGGCGAGATTTCTGCAACTTTAATCTACGTATGTTCATGAATTTTCCAATGTCTTTCTAACTTGTTACAAAAACTTAATGTAATGCAGTATTTTATGACGGCAGATTTGTCAGCAATTTATCCTGCATGTACTTTATGAACAGGTTATTGTCAGACAATAACAATCTCGCGGAAAAGACCAGATCACAGTGCTTCAGGTAAAGCAGAGATATCCCCTTAAATATATTTCAACTGTAATTCGCCTTTTATTTTTTGGGAAAAACTCAGTATTTTCTCATAGTTTTGCAGAACACACATGCTGACGGCTCTGCTGCGGCAAAGTATGAAACTTATGTAACCAGGCTTACAGCGACTCGTTAGCATCAGCGTCCCACTGAACGCGTTCAGGATAGTTGCATGGCTCATTAGCCCTCAATCTATTATGCCAGAAATTTAGAGCATAAATCACACAATACCATTTGGCAAATACCACAATTTTGTTCTCTGTAATAAACCAAACTGTTTTGGTAGAGATGATGAGTTCATGCTGACACACTGAACAGTACTGGTATGCTGCCTCTGAGTAAACATCATCTTGTCTTTTTCAAGAAATGACCTTTGTTATCCTGAGGGTGTACACAGGTTCACTACCAATGGCCGCCAGGACCAAGGGCATAAACATCATTGCTTCTAGATTCAAATGTTATCAATTCTTCAATGGTCTATTGCAAAGAGACAATCCTCCGTGACGATATGTCTTGCCTCCAGTTAAAAAGGTATTGATAATCTACATGTTCAATAATGATGCTGCCACGTCTGACTCCCAGCCCTAACACCCGCCCTCCCAAAAAAAGACTGACACATATGTTCTTCCCTGTGGTTTAATTTCACTAAAGAACAATAGCCAAGATCCTGTTTATGCACTTATTTTTGCATATTCCATTCCTAATCATTAGCTGATTGTATATCCACAAAAAACGGATACCGCGTGTTTCTGCACATATTACATCTGGACAAGGTGTGACTTCATACAATAAAAATTAGCTCTCCAGGGGAATTTATTTTCCATATTCGAGCCTCGAACCCAATGTGCGGTCAAGTGATACGTAATGGTCCCCAGCTCTCTGAGACACCAGACGACGAGTCTCGCATTTATTGCCTCACTTATGCAACATGGATTACGAGCTTGTAATTGGCTTCTATTCTTGCAGGGCTCTCTGTCCATATAGGAGTATTATGTCTTACATTTCACGCTCTACTAACAATAATGATAATAATAATAATAATGATGATGATGATGATGATGATGATGATGATGATGATAATACTAATAAATTGTATAATTCCCAGCGAGTAAGGTGTAATACCATGCCATGAAATTGGGTACACCACCCATGCGGTCTGTAGCATTTAAAAGTGCAGAAGAGTTCTGTATTAGACAATAATAAGTATGCTAATCACTGTTTGAATAAAAAAATATACGATTTTGTGTGCTTTGGTGTTCAATTTCTGATAAGCAAGGAACAGAAGACAAAACTAGAATCATTATAACTGAGGTAAGCCTGCGATATTATGATTGCATATTCTCCAACTCTGACTTACGCATAATTTGCTTTACTCGACCTCGCATGTAACTCTAAGACATGTCTTCAAAGTCAGCTGCTTTACCAAAAAACGTGTAACAATACATCGATCTCAAATCAATGACCCGAAGTTGGTCAACTTCTTTACAAAAGTGGTACATAAACAAATGAATATGAGGTTTCCGTGTGTTATTGTCAACGAACTTCGGTGAAGTCCCCTCATAGTAGCGACTATTACATATTATTTACACATGTAAGTGAGTGGGGAGGTGGGGAGAATTGACTATCATCTGTGCTACCAACATAAACACACTTTGTTCCTCATGAATGCAGTTCTCGTGTTGTAGCCAGTACCATACTCAGTTTCTGGAATCGCCAAAGGCATTTGACGAAATCAAGGAACTATGTTTTGGGCCAAGCGCCAGCTGTGCGGGTCAAAGGCCAATTGACATCTTCTGTACAGTATACATTTATTGACAAACCGCAGGACCCGGGCCCATGTTGCTTGTTTACAAATTAGTGCCATCTTTTTCTGGACTGTCTTGGGTTGTTAAGATGGCACCAGTTCCCAACATTTTTTCTCTGTTGTTTACCCCTGAGTATTCCTCGATTGATTATTGCTGGTAAAGTGCCCCTAAATATCGGAGCTGAATAAGGAAATACACAGGAAAGTGAACTAACGAGTCCAGTCACATAGAATGACAGACAGTCTGTCATGTGGCGCATGTCCGAAAACACTCACCTTCCATGGCTGTTATATGTCAGACGATTGCCTCACCAAAACACTCCGTGTGAAGAATACTGCATATGTTGAGGTCCTCAGTAATACCTGGTCCTTGTTCGCCGCAATGTTCTCGTCACTTTAGGGGAAAAGTCCTGTAATGCCAACAGGAAAGCTTGTCAGATCCCGTCAGCTGCCATGATGGTAAAAGTACAGGCGAACTACGATTTACCTGCCGACACGCTCTGTGAGCATTGATTCGTCTTTAACCTCCAAAAGACGGGATCTGTTTTGTGAGACTGAAAATACAAAGTGTCAAAAGGTCACGGGAGCAGTGTAGCGTTAATTCTGGTTCACAAACGTGCAACCCCACCTGACGAGAATGCGCAAAGATATTTGAATGAAAGTTCAGACTTTGTTAAAGTCCACCAGGGGTTACGGTTCGTTTGAGAGAAGACACCCCCAAGGGATGTTGAGCAACCTGTTGCGCGGAATGAATCTTTATTGATTTAACTTCGGCACTACAAAGTGACTGTTAACCCTTTTAATGTCACAATAAGTCTTGAGTTAACAATTTTCCAACATGCAAGCTCTGCGCTCAATATTGAGAGTGCACTTGTGAAAGATGTTTTCGAGATGCATGTTTGTCTGGTGAGGCTCCTCTGGACCTTCCATCAAGTTGCCCTTGTAAAAGTGGAAGTTTACAAAGCACAATCCTTTCAGCTGCTACGAGGTCAAATACGTCATCGTCTTCTGTGTTCGGGAATTCTGACTGAGGCGCAATCACTGTCGCGAAGTAAAACCAAAAAAAATCAAATTGCAACATATGTCTGCAAGGGACAAATGATTGATTACAACCAAGAAAATAGTGTTGATTGTTCCGAGTGGGAAAAAAGTGTCAACACAGCATGTGGAGATGAATGTTGGCTTTTCTATATGTTAATATACTCATAATTTTAACTTTTTGCATACAAATAAAAAGGCACATATTTCCGTGACCTCATAATGAAAAACACGACAGGATACACTAAGTACACTGAACACAGGTTACCGTTAGGGACAAAAGTCACCAATACAATTATGATATGATGTCACAGTTGAGTGCACCTAAAGAACATATTGCTGCATTTGTTTCGTGATTTTTACGTGAACTTTATTTGTAAGAAATGTTGGGTTGGATACGGGCCAATGAGCGTAATTTAGTGAATGTATCCAGTACATGTTCAGTTTTCCTTAAAATGCTGATAGACGTTGATGTTGAGACACAGTCAACACTACAGAGAAATGCAGGACCATAACAAAAAATAAAATTCTTGGTATTCGCAATCTTGCGTATCTGCCAATGTGCCATTCTTCTTGAAGACTGGCTACAGTTCAATGCCAATGGCTACATGTACTTTGTGAGTTTCTAATTACTTGCTCTTCTTTACTCAAGGGCTGTTCGTCCCGCAAAAAGTCTCATAGGGATAAAATGACCTAGAGATAACATCCTTGTGTCATTCTTCAAATCAACTAGCATTTATTTAAAGTATCAAAGGTCATCAGAATTCACATCAGTCATTTGCTCACCCAGAAAACCACTGGCAGTAAAATAACAACGTTCCTGACAGTTTTTGCTTTTTTTTTATATATAGTCATTAACAGAGTGAGCAAATCACAGTACAGGAATACGCTTATTATACTCTTCATGAAGAGATCAGATGTGAAAATATATCTTGCAGTCAGTTGCGTTTCTTTTTCTGGCACTGTTACTTGTGGTAAATTACCTTATAAGTTGTAAGGTTTGCGCTTCTATTTCAGGACTTTCATCTTGTGCAGAAATCAGATGCAATCAACAAAAGTTTCTGTTTAAGTATCAGTTTTTGTCATTGAATCGAGGGCCTACAGTATGTACTCCACATGATTCCCCATCTTACTTTGCTCACTTACACACACCAAATATTAAAATTAAATTTTTAAAAAATAAGAAGAAAAATATATAAATAAAAAGGAACCTTCGCTGAGAGTGAACTTTAACGTTGATGGTGACGTTTTGTACCAGGAAGCCATTTTAATGAGGTCACGGTGTTTTGTTCATCTGAAACTGCTAGACAATATATATGTTTTATCCAATGCAAAATAATAAACAGATATATTGTTTTAAATTACACCTCGCCCAAAATATCTTGAAATGAAAGTGAATTTATTATGCTCTGGTGAAGTACCACTCAGAAAGTAATAAAACACACACGGGTGCACACGGGTGTTTCAGATTTGTCCTGACTGTAGGTTGGAGTTGGAGTAATTTATAAATTGGTTGCTCAACAGAAAGCATTAGATTAACTCTTTCACTGCCAACTGCGACTGAAGTTGAAATACTGAAGATGAACTTCTCTGAATTGTCAAAAGGTTGTCATTATACATCTGGCAACAGACAAAAATGCTGTTCGGCTTTCAACTATGAACAGTTTCAATTTATGCGCGCACAGTTTTATTTTGTACATTTGTATTGTATATTTTATAGGGATGAAATGCTTCTTGGACAATTCGCAGTGTTCAAGCACCTTCACTTCAGTTCTCTCGGTATTTTGTAATGGACTTAGGAATATTTTATTTTAACGACAGTAACAGGAAAACATTGACGTGGTCTTTATGAATCTCTCTCAAACACAGGAATCTATTCTTTGAAGCAGAATTAAATCATCATCTCCTTTGCAGCTGACTCTTTTGACTGAATACGAGATTCCTGACAACACGCAAAGTTTATCGATTTTTTAAATATGACACCTTACCCTGAGTATAATTTTTTTCTGTCAAATCAACATCCCTAGTATTGATTCGTGCTGCGGTTACCAAGATTGCATTGGAATTACTACAATTGGACTTTTTGTGAGACTCAAAGTACAGGGATTTCACAAAGCAAAACACGTGTGGCGGCATGATAGGGTTTCATACCTTTCCAAAGTAAACATACAGGCCATATTTAAGTTCGGCGGAGGTTTTTTTCTTTTTTCTTTTCTTTTCTTTTTTTTCCTGTTTCAACCTACAAAGATGTGAGCCTTTGCTGCACATCAGACGGGCTAGTGAAAACCGGTTCCTTCAAGGGTAACATGAATACGGTAACAAAAAGTCTTTAGCAAATAAATGATTTAGTTTCGTGATCCGTATTTCGTGACAGCTGGTAAGTACCTCAGATTGGACGGTAGAAATGCAGGATGGGTGTAAACCTAGGAAATGGTCAACCACACTTGCAAATAAAAGTAACCTTTTTTTTTTTTTTGGTTTTGTTTTTGTTTTTGTTTTCTTTTTTGGTTATGAAAAAAAACCCACAGCCATGACCTTTGATAATTCAATATGATTTGGAATTGAATTAACTATTCGTAAATTTCGTCAGGTTAACAAGAGAACTTAACCATTTTAATATTTGGCGAATAACTGGGCGGTTCCTGGGAATGGTGGTAAGTTAGCTATTTCAGCGTTAATGGAGGAGGAGGAGGAGGAGGAGGAAGAGGAGGAGCAGGAGGAGGAGGAGGAGGAGGAGGAGGAGGGAGGGAGGATGCTGTCGTCATTTGCAGTTCTTGCAAAATTGAAAAGGACATACCTAGCTGGTGTATATTTATCGAGTTGCTCCATAATTATTATGTGGTTCCAACCATCTAAGATCAACTGAACCGTGGCTCGCTATCATCAATACACCTATATTTCTATAATGCTGCCATCCGATCTACGCGTTTGAAACTTTTGGGCGGGGAAGGGGTAAAGGGTTTAATGGATAACGGGTATAAACGCCTGGAAAGGCGAGTAGGCTGCTCGTGCCTGCCTGTGTGGGAGTTGAATCGTAACATACATGTGTGACTCGTAAAATAAGGCGTTTATATATACATACATGCACACACATGGACCACACACACACACACACACACACACACAGATAAATATATATCTATTTTTACATATATATATATATATATATATATATATATATATATATATATATATATATATATATATATATATATATAAAATGCTGTTTTTCTGGGCCCAGTTGTTTGTGACTTATTGAAAAGTACGAAGGAGTTATATATGTGACTGAACCAATGCGGTATTAGCTTACTAATTCCCGATGAAAAAATACACGATAGAGGTCATATAACCATAATTGTTTTCACTTCATGATAATCACAGTTACGATTGAAAGGCAGTGTTTGTACTGCATATCATTGAAAGAAAACATGCGTAAACGTCGAAGTGCATTGCCATTGGTAAACAACAACAACGACACACACACATACACACACACACGCACACACACACACACACACAGACACACACTCACACGCACACTCACACGCACAAAAAAATTAATATGAAATTAAGCAAGAAAAAATAAAGAGGTGCTTTGGAATTATTGCCATACTTCCACACACATAGTTATACAGTAATACACGCTTGCCAAAGTTACATAACGTAATCTGTGAGTGTGGAGGTCTTTAAGGTCCCTACCGTCACGTTGATAGCTTGACGTTGATCATATTTCTCTTCCAAACAGTATCGCCTTGAATCTTGACTTATCTTGACGTGCACATACTACACAGATGCGACTAAGTAGATAAACGTTAAATACATTAATGAGCAATTATACTAAAAATAATCACAGACATTGCATATATACAAAATATCAAGTGAAGAAATACTGTTCATATAACCTTTGAAACATCCTGTGAAATAATGCTGTTTATATCACTTTTTAAATTGCACTGTACATGTGGAGTGTGCTTCTCTTGCGCGCCCCGGTAAACTGTTCCATACTTTTGCAGCATTATACAAAAATGAGTTTTTTAATTTTCCTTTGTTGGGATGTGGTACGACAATATCCAAGTAAATGCGTAAATTGTAATTTTGAATATCAGATCTTAGAATGAAATTGTTCTGAAGATGGTGTGGTACATCGCCTTGCCTACATTTGAATGTCAGAGTTTGCTGTATTAAAGCTTTGTTGTTCTTGGAATGATTTCCACCCTTGGTGTTTCACTAAGTCAGTACCTCTGAAATCAACATTATTAAAATTTCTCGTTACCGTTCTAGGAGCATTATTTTGTAATCCTTGAACCATGTTTATATACACACCATGACAGTTTCTCCACACAGTGTTTCCATGGTCAATACTAGGTTGAATGACGCTTTGGTAAATCTTGGTGATAATGCTGCTTGGGTCATGACTAGATAACCTTTTGAGAGGTACAAGCTGGGGGAAACCTTTCTATAAACAAATTCAACATGATTTTTCCACGATAAACTTTCATTCAATTGAAGGCCTAGATACTTGACTGAAGACTTTTATTCCAAAACATTTCCACTTAACATATAAAATAATATTCATAGGATCGACATTATTCATGCATTTAGTGCCCACCAACATAACATTTGATTTTTCAGAGCTGACAGGTAGTTCGTTCGCTTCATACCACGTACCAACATAATTCTCTTGTTTCTCCAACTTAGCTTGGCTCTCATTCACGGTCTTACCAGTAGCATAAAAAGAAACGTCATCAGCGAACATATTCAGAGAAGCACAAGCAACATGCTGAAATAAACCGTTAATATACACAAGGAACAAAATGGCACAAGCACAGACCCCTGGGGTACTCCGACAGCTACTTCCTTAACATTAGATTTTTTTCTATTGCAAAATACATATTGTTTTCTTTTATCAAGATAAAACTTGAGCTTGCTTAGTTCTTTGTCAACAATGTCATACTTCGTTTTTCAAAAAGAATATTATAATTGATCGTGTCAAAACACTTTTTACATCCAAAAAACACACACCCGTCATGAGATCATCGTTCATATTCTCGTACCATTTATCCATGACTCTGTGGAGACATGTTTGGGTCGAATGACATTTTAAATAAGCTGACTGATGGAGAAATATAAAGCAATTTTTTGTCATATAACGTAGCAGCTGGTCTAAAACCGATCGCTCGAAAACTTAAGCTGCTTGTGCAGCAACACATATATGGGGCAATAGTTAGATCCGTCGCTTACTGAACCAACATCTTTATACACTGGTAAAACCCGACCAGCTTTCCAGTCCATCGGTACTTATCCGTTCTTTAATGACAGGTTCAAGAGGTACATCAGTCACGTTGCCAGTTCAGAGGCAGCACATGTAAGTAATTTAGCATCCATACCCAGAATATCAAATCAACACAGCTGCAATTGGGTAACATTTTCAAATGAGATATCATATCATATTCATGTACAAAATTCAAACCTATGAATGCTATTCGGACCTTTCCACAGAATATCCATATTGGAATCATTTCCAAACTGGTAGGCATTGTTTTGTCCGATGCGACTAAAATATGCGTTAAATTCATCAAGTGAAATGACTGAAGGGACAGTCTGTTTGGTGTTCTTTCCAGGGAAGACTTTTTTTTATTCCTTTCCAAACATGATTTTGCTTAATTTGGCCTACTTTATTTTCTCGATTACCAAGTTTTTTCATCGACTGTAAGTGGCAAATAACTCGTCGTTGTTGCTTTTTCATGACAATAATCACGTTCCCTGGTAACCGACGGGTTTCTTTACCTCTTTTAGCCGCCTTTTCTTCAGTGTAGTGTGTTTGTCACACATTCTTTCAAATTCACATCTCCAGTTATTCCATAGCGTGGTTTGGTCAAAACCATTATATCCATTTACATTGAACATGTTGAAAAAATCTGAGCACACCATACCACACCTGAATTGGTCTTCATCGAAATTCTTATAATCTCGGAATTTAATAACTTTATGTTCAGTACCTTTGTTTTGGCTATGCATATGGATATCACTGTGCAGGAGATAATTGACGCAAACCCCTAGTCACACTGTTATTGATTAATTTACGTAAGGGCTCATGATTCGTAAGTAATTCTTCTTTATCAATACCGTGCAACTGAACAGAAAAAAAAACACATTATACTGGGAGTGGTATTATCACAGGTATGGGTTTAAATAATAAATTAAAACAGAATCAGAACCTCGACGAAGGGTTGTGATGGGGGGGGGGGTCTCTTTATTAAGAAATATCGTTCGGGAAATTTTTTGTTATCATGATAATTATGATGCAACGATACTTCTATTCTTATACCCTGTTGATGCTATTGCTTTTCTTATTCTCATTATGCACGGAGTTCTACAGCCTGAACAGATTAATTGTCTTAAAAGACAAAACTTTTATCACGATCATCGTGGCAGGACAAAGCCCTGTACATTCATTAGTCACATAGTCACAGCCCATGAAAGTCCATATATAATTTCCACACCACACGGTTACCAAGCTTTAACAACGATCAGCCCCTACTGATGGCAAAAATCAACAATTTGGGGCTTACAAATATTTGTTTGAGTTATAAGAAATCTAAACAATGTCGTTTTGACCTGAAGCAACTTCTCAAGCATATGTTGCCAATGGTATTGTGCAATGTAAGCGTACCTGCATTACTATTATTACAGGGGGAGATATCTGTACACTAATATATATTCAACCGATGGGCGAGTGGTGCTTGATACCTTTGAATTTAAGTTTCCCTTTCATCATAACGAGCCCGAAATTGAACTTTTATTAAAACCACCCATGTTATGATACCAGCGCGTGTCTTATTTGAGATAGACGCAGCTTCGAAAGAGTACGGGTTTTTGATCTTAATAACGATAGTAAATTATCCAGTTGACTTACCTTCTGTTTTGACACACTACTTCTGATTCAGGATGATGTGAAATACATATCCATGTGAAAGTAACAAAATTTGTCTTCAATATATTCCAATCTTAATTATGGCTTCATTCACGATAGCATACAGCTGTGCAACTTGGATAATACAGGCTCGGAATTAACAATGCGCGTCATGTGATCACGACATACCGCCCGGGGATATCAAGAGCTAAGTGAATAGAAACACTGAAGATCAATTTTCTGGTCCTATGGCCACAGTATATATCAATATTTTCAGACGAACTTCCGCAGAAACGCATGTCTCTCTGGATTTAAGCGAAAGAAGTCTAGTTGCTCATGCCACTGAACTGCGATAGGGAATTCCATATTCATTCACTAAGAGGAGACACATATACTGCATGAAGGTGTACATATGCTTCATTCTGGTGATCGTAAATACCCATTTTGAAGTCAGTAAAGTCTAGAATTGGATTGATTGTGTACACTTTTTCTATTCGCACAACACCATTGGCTCCATGCCATTTCCTTATCATTGCATATTATTTTCAAATAAAAATGAAGCAAAGAGGTCAAAACGTCAATGTAATTTGGATTTTTGAAATTTTCATCTGGCCATCACTTGGTCAATTTTCATCCAATTTTTAATCATGTTGAACACAAACTGTAGGGATTGGAACATTGCACATTTATGTGATGAAATGTGACCTCTAAAGGTCAAAGGTCAATGTCATTTTGCCATTTAAAATTTTCTTCTAGCTATAACTTGGTCAATTTTTACCGAATTTTGATCATGTTGGGCTCAAATTGTAGGTATTGTAACACTGCACATTTTGGTAATTTACATGTAGTCTCTTAATGTCAAAGCTTAAGGTTATTTGGCCCTTTGAAATTTTCATCTACCCATACCTTGGTTAATGTTCATCTGGTTTGGTTTATTTTGGGCTTTACAAAAAGGCTATTGTAACACTGTGCATTTTTGTAATTCACATGTGACCTCTAAAGGTCAAAAGTCAAGGTCATTTGGGCCTTTGAATTTTCATCTAGCCATAACTTGGTCAATATTGATCCAATTTCAGCCAGGTTCGGCTCAATTGTAGATATTGCAACACTGTACATTTTTGTTATTTACATGTGACCTCTAAAGGTCAAAGGTTGGACTTTGAAATTTTCATCTAGTCAAAAGCTTAATGGAATCTGAAGTGCTACAGGAAAAAAGTTGTAGCATTTAATACATGTATATAACTTTTGAAGGCACAGAGACAGATTTGTTTGAAGCAAGTCTTCTTTACTAGTTTCTCATTAATTTCCAACTTTGAATGGGAGGTCGGGATTTACAATAGAATATCGCTCGCCAAATAAGTGATAAGGTAAGGATTTACTCCCGGAACCAATGGATGGCACACAGTACAGTGGAATCTCCCTATTAAGACCACCTAAGGGACTGAAAAATATGGTCTTAATAGGGGAGTGGTCTTAATGGGGATGTAATTTAAGGAAAAACAAAGATGGGTCTGTAAATTGGTGGTCTTAGTACAGAAATGGTCGCTTTATGGAGGTGGTCTTAATTGGAGATTCTACTGTATTAGTATTCAAGAGGTTTGCTATATGTTCTGCATGTCGGGGACACTGGAGGAAATAATCCAGATTATCTTCGAGGGGGGGCTCAACAGGTACAATCGGTAGACCGTACAATTTCAACTTTAAATAACTGTGAATTTAAACTAGAATTATCCAGTCGTAAGTCGGTGTGGTAAATTTGTGACACGCGTTTTCTATGAGTTAAATAATCGGCCTGAAAGTCAACAGAGAGAAGACTATTTTGTAGTTTGGATTCGAACGCCTCCAAAGAATCTGATTGCTTAGTATCAAGAAGTGGATTCTTCTTCTACCTCCTTGATTTATTACAGGAAACTACTTTTCTTTAAGGCCTCTAGGGAAAATAAAACCGATATCAAACGAGAGAAATTATTTAAATATATTAAAATACATAAATTTTAAGGTATGATACAATATACATTAAAACAAGGTGGTTATCATCTGTCGAGTCTGATACACTTCACGAAAGCGTCCAAATAAACACATGAAGGCTACTGTTTTGGTTAAGGATACCGTTCACCGATATTGTGGTCATTCATTTTATATTGGTTCAATAAATCGGTGACCTATATCCTTTTCAGAACGGACACTTTTACAGTTCACAAATTCCAAATATATTCAGGTATGTAGGTAAACTTAAAACTGGTGAAAAAAGTGTAAAATATTACTTGACTTTATTGCAGACGTTGACACACTTTTTATACGTTTAACCTTCGAAGAATAATTCCTCCAAGGTTCAACCAACGTCTTACATATTTGTACTAAATATATGTGTACCTTTATGCCTTACAAATGCATCAGTGACGTTTTGACATCTAGTTTACTCATTAAAGAGGGCCTTCAAATTACAGATCCCCCCGCACCCCCCCCCTATGCGTTCGTTACAGAGATACATTTCAGAAATTACTTTAATACATGTTTGTTTTTCTAATTCATCATTCAACGGATACCTATCTGACGTATAAAAATCTTTGCATACTGTTTATCTTCTCTATCAGAATTCTGTCATCCTGGATAAGTAATTGTCCCTGAAAATATGCTTTTTATACGTTTTGTATCGTCAAACGCAAAGGAACATCATCGCTATCTTGTTCATAAAGAGCATATTATGACGGAATATTGTCTTATGTTATAAATCTAATGCACGTCCTGAAGTGGTTTGGCACGTAATTATTTTTGTGCCTGATTTGCCTCAGAATATCATCTGAGTAATGCTGCTTGACAGTTTCCAAGTGCGTTGTTATAATAACCAACAAAAGTGTCATTTCAAATTGCGCGTATTTTCACTTTAATACAACAGCCAGTTTGATGACTTGCTTTGAAGCATGACAACTTCAATGCCCAATGCTAATGTCACTGACTGTTGATATAGAATTATTTGCAGGTGAGCTATTTCTGTACGCATTAACACCTCGATGCGCGGAAGTTACTTGTGTTCATGTCAGGTCGTCGCTGACTGAGATGTGCTGATCAAGGTGACAATCAAAGACATGATAATGTATGGGGTTTAGGCAAAGGTATGTCATATTACCAGCTGAGGCTATAGTTACCATTCAAATTACGCGTGACACCAATTTTATAAACCTATTTGGTAATGATCCCCACGTTGATTAAGATGCTAGAACTCTTCATTTCAAGTGGCATCACAGAGATTTCAGGCTGTCATTTTAGTTAACAATTGTAGTGTCAGCCTACACACTGCGGTTTCGTTGGTACTTCGACGCGAACAACTGTCTCACTGTATTGCTATTGTTCAAGATTTAAATCCTGAAATAAAATATCCTTTCTAATCCCACACATTAGACTTGTGTCAATGTCGTATTCCACATATAACCTGGGACTTGTATATTTATATACAAATTCGTATTAAAGTCAGTGCAATTTTTCATGTGGGTTGTTATTTGGATTGAATATTAAACCGCTACAAGGAACCGCTTCCAGAGGTACGTGTCCCGGCTCTGAAACGTGTTCTGGTAGTACACGTGGAAGATTCGAGATTTTCATGTTGGCCCAAATAGACTTTTAAAGGATTGCATGTTGACCATGAATTAAAAAAAAAACCTCCAAACTTCCCCAAATGTTAAATCTATAAATTATTTGTTAATGGCAGGCCTTGACACGAATGGAAAAGGAGGAGTGAATAAAGAGTATGACCTAGAAAAATTTGATTTGCTTGTCAGCAAATTAGTCTGTGTGCATAGAAACCTTTTAAAGATTACCTCTTACCTATTTATTTGACTCGTGCAACAAGAATGTTTATTGAACTGTTCAAAAGAGACAAAAACAATTGAGCTCTGTCACAAACCTATAAATTTAAGTCAGAAGGTATTTTATCTATAATAATTCTGACGATATTGAAGATTTAAATTTTGTGTATTTGGCTGATTTGTATAAACCAAACTGCTACAACCTTAATTTATGGTTTATTCGATGCAGCTAGACCTAGAAATTGAAGTTAGAATGGCACCTTTATCTATAACAATTTTGAAGTTGAATACTCAAGACATAAATTTTGTGTATTTTCCTAATATGTGCTTAAATGCTACGACTTGAATGCAGCTATTTCACCAACCTATCAATTGAAGTTGGAATAACAGCTTTATCTGTAACATTTTTGAAGTTGTTCAAGATTTAGATTTTTTGTGTTCTCTTAATTTGCATAAATTAAAATTCTACAGCTTGTGGTTGTGGTCAATTTAATGTGCCTATGGCAGAAACAAGTGAACATTATCTCCCTTTAATAGTTTTGAAGATATTCAACATGTAAACTGTTCAAGTGTCCCCAATTAACATAAATCATAATTGTACAACTTTTGTTTGTTAGCTGTTAGAGCAGTTCAGTGATTATTTTCATTGACTGAAAATGTCTCTGATGGTGCTTAAAATGGTTCAAAATGTCAGGAAATGAATGTGAAAATTTCAATTTTTTCCTGGGGAGCATGTCCCCAGACCCCCCCCCCCCCCAGCTATGCTTCGCACCTTCGTCGATCGCCATCCTACCCCGGGCCTCCCACTTTTCAGCACATGCAGGCGGGAGACCCCGGCGGGAGACCCCGGCGGGAGACCCCGGCGGGAGACGTCCCCTTTCAACATAGGTTGTATGTGTTCAGTAGTTACCATAGTGCTTTGGTAACGAGCTAAACACTGGTCTGGATTGGCACGGAGTGAAGAAGCTTAAAATTATGTAAGAGTGATCTTGTGAGATGAATGGAAGGTGCATAAATACCAAGCTATCACAGGATAGCGCCTTTTAAGCCCCTGGAAATTCTCGATGGACCCGGTGGAAGCGTGGCGGGGGTGTGGATGGGAGTGGGAGTGAAGGGTACTCTCCTCTCGCGCATGCCTGGAAGCATTGCTGCAGGCCTGTATCAGGGCGAGCCTCTGATTGGTTGCACCTTTTGGGTATTCAATTTCAAATTCAATCTCGGCGTCTTTCGTTGCAACCACTCTAGGACTAGTAGGAGGCAAGTGCTTAGTTCACTCGGCTCGTTTTTTTTTCAAATCTTCCCATCCTCCTTCTCCATCTACATTGTGGAATTACAGTTTCAGCTCTGGCAGTTTGCTGCCCATCCACTTACCAACTTCACTCATTTTCATATATCTTACTCGGTTAGCCTAATTCCAGCTTAAGCTTAATTGCATAACTTCAGGAATTATTGTTAACTTGGCCGAGGGCATCCTAGAAAGTGTGGGAAAATCAGTCCTCGGCCTGAAACCAACCAAAATCGCAATGTTGAGCTAGTTAGTAGTCACTGGTGCCTTGGCAACAAGCTAAATACTGGTCTTGATTGTCACGGAGTGAAGAAAATTAAAATCATTTGATAGTGAACGTGTGAAATGAATGGAAGGTGCATAAAAAACATATATATATCAGACAAAATGCGATTACTGTTCTTGTAGTATATCCCGTCATACTGATGGCCTCATCAACCATGTTACTTAGATTTGCCTGGTATATTTTTGACAACTACATGTACATAGATGTAGCTTCGAAGCAAATTGAAACACTTTCCCTGATCGTCAGTAGTCTTGAAAAATGGAAATGTTGTCGGTAAACAAACATAATTACCCTGGGCAGGTCGAAATTTGCTCTTCATTTAGAGAAGACCTTCAAAGCACAAACGCGCAGTTACATTTATACCACACAAAAAAGACAAATTATAAAAAAGCATTATATTTCATTGACAGTATGTTTATTTGGACAAATGCGATTTCTACAATAAAAGTACCGAGGCAAATAATTCAATCCTTCCAGTACATTGAATAGACATTGTCGGAGTATCAGTATTATACATTTTTACGGTAAGAAAAAATATATATCATAAAACCAGACCGTATTTATACAGTCGTATGTTATAAAGCACTGTATCAACGAATGAATTTCTATTGTGCCATATTTCATTTACAAAGATATTTGCAATGAGATAAAAGTTAATAAAACACCAATAATCAAGCAGATTCTGCATATAATTACAAGGCAAGCAAACAGGCCAGTTGATCCTATCTGGGTCTTAAGTGCAAACTTAATTTTTGCATTTGCATTCTCTTCGCATATCATGAACAACCCTACATGGTGAATACCACTGTACGCAATCCAAGCAACATATCAAAGTAGCACGAAACCGAAAAGAATAATAATAATAATAAAAAAAAATACCAATCGTCAATTGTTCTCAAATCGTAATCTCGGATGCACAGCCCTTCAACCTTCAGCCGTTCCTCTCGAAAGTGTTGTGTTATGATATGTATGGCATGACGGTCACCAATACAGTAAACCTACACATGTGAATCCTTACCCAAGGTAAGAACGAGATGTGAGCAGGCAGTTGAAAATGTCTTGGTTTTGATAACGTCAAAACGACGACTGCACTTTTGGACTTCACTGGCACTTCTATTTTGTATCTCTCACTAAACTAAAGATTATTTGCATAAATATAGAAAGGAAAGATCTAAGAAGGCCCGACTCTCAACATATTGCTCATGTTGTTCACTATACCAGTCAATCTTGTGTCATGTTTGCAGTGTTGGTGGCACCGTCTACGACAGTGGACCCCACACTGCAGTCTGCTGAAGAATTCGACAAGATTTTTTGGCGTTCCAACATCACAATGCTCCTCATATATGTTGTATTCACTCCTTGTCGGTCAAATTTCTTTGTTCGTTCCAGTCCGTATGTACATAGGCACACTGTTCTCCCCAGGGCCATTTTTCATAGGCTCATCGACAGTGCTTATGGCCCTTCGAACTTTATATAGTGCTCTATTCGTGCTCAAAGAAAAAATGAAAATGACCATAGAAAGATTCGAACCCAAATCTGCCGCTCGCGCAGTTAATGCATTTGCCTCTACAAATCACGTCTTCCTATTTAAAAGAAGCCTTGAGTTGTGCTTTGATTTTTCCGTACATCAATTGCCATGGAGAAGCACTGCTTACTGACCTTTGGCATAGCATACATTATACCAGAAAATACGTATATTTATATAATTGTATTTACATATATACTTCAAAATCGGAGTCTGCAATGTATACAGGTATTAGTCTTTCACGTAAAAACAGAAAACCAAAATATATTAACCCAAACTTTTTCTTGTTCAAGTCATCTGTTATTCATTGTTTATCTGTAGATATTGAGTTATTGAGAAATAAGAGAATACTCCAGCAGTCAAACTTGAAAATTCACAAACCTTTTACGCATTGACCAACATTAAGACCGTAAATTTCTTTCTCTTCAACACGAAATATTTAAGGATATTCTGCATGAAAGATCTTGCACAAGGCTGGAAGGCAGTGTTTTATCACACCATATAAATCACTGTTCTGGGCTCTTATAGCCAAGTGTTTTAGCAAAATCTGGTTTTAATTCTGTGTGAGATGGGCTTGCTTTTCAAATCATAACCAGCTGTTTGTCGATTTAGGAAAGTCAAACAGTTAATTTTCCATGGTTTCGTCGAATATAAAGAGTCTATTTTTTGTGTTATGAAACACAAAGCTCAAATAATCCCAACCTTTTTTTTGCAACTTTACACTAAGCACAGTTGCGAAAAGTCGCATTTCATTTTATTATATTTTAAATTTTGGAATTGATCAGTATGATATAAAACATACATAATTGCACAGTGTATTTTCTGTCGTGGATGGGGTGGACTTTGGCTCTACAGAAGAGTATGCTGGCGATTGCTTTGTGCATTCCATTGCTATATTGCTTCACTAGTATTTTCACCATCCATGTCAAATAAATTTCCTGTATTAAACACTACTCTTCCATTTGCTTATTATGTCAGTTTGTTTGGGGGTTGGGGGTTGGGGGTGGGTCAAATATCGTGTCACTGATAAAGTTGGGTATATTTTCATGATGAAAAGAGCGTTTGCCCAACTATATTTTGGGCCTTTAATATACATCTACATATACATACCCTTTGATAGGTTCGTGTCCACAATAAGTCTGTCGCTTTGATGTTTTGTTCTTAAGCTTATTGTAAGTACTAAAAGTAAATGGAAGTTTAACTTGTATATGGACAAGAAGTAGAATGTATAGAATCGGAAACAAATGAAAACTAAATAATAATCCTTGCTTATAGTGCGCTCCTTAACATCAATACACTTCCGCAATCACACGAAAGTCGCAGTTTTTTTAAATTGATCTGCAAGACAGTTACTCGTAAGACTAGGTCAGCTTTGGCTAGTATTGTTAGAGGATAGCAGCAAACAACATAGATAACACTGAGTTCAGTTGCTACCCCGAACACTTATATTGCACAAAGCCAGAGAAGTCCTTGTATTTCTACTGAAGTCATGAAGGGTGCAAGTCATTCCATGTCGGTGTTAGTCCTATCGTGATCTGTGTCTTGATCGTCCAGATTTGTGCTTCCTCTTGGACTTCTTGTGGCGCCTACAAGTGGAAAGGTGACTATACACTCTCCTGAAACAACGCACTTATCATCAAACTGAACATTGTAATAATGCAGCTCTATAGTGCTAGGATTATCTGCCGGTCAGTACAAGCCAGTGACTATTGGAATATTCCCAAAAGTATAAACATATCCCACCAAAAAGCATTAAACTATGTCGAATACGTTTAAGATATACATGTTTTTATGCGTGTCTTCACAATAT
>OZ026629.1:36942348-36987348 GCA_964020975.1 Hermodice carunculata | reverse complement strand
AGTTGTAGAATTTACTTTACTTGAATTATGCTCAACGGAAAGCTTCATAACTTGGAAGCCACAAGCACAAATGATCTGTCGCCTCATGGCACCCAGTTCGCCTGTTTTTTCCACAAACAGCTGCTGCTTCAGCGGCATGAGGTTCGTGGTGGTCAGTACCAATTACAACTGATGTTTTCAGGTGGTAATAAGTTGACACGGCCTTTCATGTTCATAGTTTGATCAGGGCCACTTTGATGCCTCGTGCTGATTAACTGATGTAGTGTCCATTTCGCTCAATTTGATAGACTGGGAATTCAAGGTGGCACCATGTTTTATTTTACAAATTCATGAATTACAATATGAATGGATATGTGTTCATAATTATTAGAGATATGAATTAACAGTCAAGTTTACAAATTAAATTTGCAAATGGTATTTCAGACAGCTTACAAAATGAACAGAGGAGTACCATAAGGATGATTTCTAGCTGCCACTTAATTTCACATTTTTATTGATGAATTACCTACCAAATTTAATTATTTTGGTAACCCGGTAGTTGTTTATCAAAAACAATTCAACTGCACATTATATACTCATGACCTTATTCTAGTTTCGGTAACCGAAAGGGAGTTGCAAATTCTGTTTTGATATATGAGAAAAATATTGCAATGATTAGAAATTAGATGTTAATAAACAAGACAAAAATAATGATTTTCAACAAGCCAGGTAGGAAAATAATTAGATGATTTATGTGCAGGGACAGGGAGTTAGAAATTGTTACAAAATATGTTTACCTTACAGTGCAAATCTCCATATATGGTTCTTTTGATGGCGTAATCGTGTTACTATGTCACAAAGCTACGGAAAGTTTGGCAAGACTAAAGAGAATCCTATATGTGGGAGACACTAATGCTTTTTCAATTGTTTGAAAAAGTAATATTTCCAGTATTGTTATATGAATCTGAAGCAGCCCATAATGTCACACCATCGAGGACCGTCATACCTGACAAATCTCTGGATACTTCAACACGGAATTTAAAAAAAAAAATGAAGTCTGAACATTATCCCGAAGTTATCAGTAGTTTTAGCAGTCGAAGAAATATCACGCGTTTGTGTATAAGTGCTCACAATCTTCAAATCGAAACTGCTAGATATATGCGTGCCACCAAAGTTCCCGAATATCAACATCTAAATGAAATATGTCTGCAAATTGAAGACAGATACCATTTTATTATGATCTGTACCAAATTCGAAATTCGCTGAAAGAATGACTGGACAAATTCAAGAGAATGTTTGCTTGTTTCAATTCTTACAGTAATCAAGAGAAGTTTTGATTTTGATGAAATTACAAGGTTCAGTGTATATCAAAGTTTGCGAAATATTCATGGCAGGCTGTACAACAATAAGAGTTAAAGTATTATAGACTCCCCCCCCACACACACACACACAACAGTCGTTTGAAATACATATACTCTACCGTTCAAAATAATTAAGTTTGATTGAAATTTCACATTCATTTGGGTGGTTTTTTGTTTGGTTTTTCTTTATTTTTTTCTTTTTTTTTTCTTTTGTTTTTGTTTTGTTTAGTTTTTGTTTGTTTGTTTGCTGTTTGTTTGGGTTTTTTTGTTTTGTTTTTTGTTTTGTTTTTGTTTTTGTTTTCATTTTCTCCCCAATTCTCCACTGAATAATTGTACATTATGTTATGTTGTGACGTATTACGTCAAGCACGGTCTAGCGCTTGTCGTATTTCGTTAGTGTCCCTGTGCATTGTACTGACATATTCTTTGGATCCCCAGGCTGTTTGGCAGCGTCAGCTCAGGTAGAATACTCCAACGGCCGATTATTACATTTCGGTTGTGGTCACGGATATACGGATTGTGATGATCACTAAGATAATATTGAATCCATTTTAGCACCACTTCATTGTTTGCGAAGCTCCCTAAACTTTGTTTAAAGTAAAAGTGGCAATACTAAATTAAATTTCCCATAGACGGCCATTATAACGCATCCTGGCGTATCTGGGAGTAAAATTGTAAATTACCACAAAAGGTAACTGTTGCCAAACCAAAAACTATAAACAAACATGTCTTGGGAAAGATTTTGCCTCGGCAGAAGTTTCTCCGGTATTTGTTATTAGTATGTTGAAAACTCTGTGGGATTGTTTTCGAGAAAAATATCCACAAATTTTCAACAACAAGGAAAAGGGAAAGTGGTACTGGTCACCCATGAAACATCAGTGAGTGAACGGGGACAGGTAACTTCCTGTCTCTAATGGCCTGTGACCCACATTCTGCCCACGGCTAGCTGCTTTGATATATCAACTTGGCTCAAAGAACACACCGTTGACGGCATAAACGGCTGCATTCAAGACAAGTAACAAAAGCAGATCCACCTGGCAACTGTCTATCATTCGCATTATATATTCATGTACTTTCCGAAGAGCAGGCTAAGTACAGTGGTCCTGGTGGTAGTAAACAAATCGATACAGATTGTTTGCTTCCATGCAAGTCTTCAAATTAGTCATTACTGCCCTATCCACAATCTTCTATAGAAATTGTTGGTAACACACGAGTCTGTATTGTAAAGTATGGTCTTAAAGCAAGATCAAGTCATTTTTTTTTCAAAAGTGCAAAAAGTATTGCAGTTTTCCAACTACCTACAAAATATAAGGATGAGAGGGTGTGTACATCATCATCCTGACAGTATCAAAGGGAGGACGTGACTACATTTTTACTACATTTGTTGAAAAAGGATCAAAATCAGCAGGTTTTGGAGGCAAAGGTTATGCTTTGAGCTTCAGAGTCTTCGGCGGAAGACTAGTTCCAAATTGCAGAGAACACTTGTATTCCAGTTGTCGTGTTGTCTTCCAGACCCTTCAAAGTCAACGGGTGGATACTTTATGAATCTAAGGTGGTATGTGAGCCGTTGTTTTTCTCGATAAAAATCTTGAGGTCTTCTGCTAGATCCTAGACCTCGCAAATACTCGCGCACCGGTAAAAATCATTTCCTCTGTTTCTTGTCAGCATTTTTTGGCTTATCCGGAATTATGCTTTTATACATGTTCTTTCTGATATATCTAGTTGTAACAATCTGCAGTCTTTGCTTGGTACATCATGTTAACATAGTTCTCGGTGCTCTGAAAAAAAAAAAAAGCCAAATCGTATGGTGACTTGAACGTCATCCATTTCGTTCAACGTGATGGCACCTTGTCTAGGCTCGTTTTTTTATGTTGTCTGTGTACCAAAGTTAAAATCGCCTCGCAGTGACCTGTTTGGTCCTCAATGATCATGTTTATCCAGGATTTCAAACAGAGTAATGTTGTGTGTGTGTCTACCGTGCTGTTTAAAGATATGTGGAATCATTTAAACAAAATGCTGGTGACACAAAATCATTTCATACATGCCCAAGTTCACCGAGCAATGGTTCAGACACATGATGGTTCTCATCACACGTGGTGCGTCGAGACATAGGACCGAAAATGTTAATGATGAATGGTCACAAACCATCCGGTCAACATTACTTATCTTCAAACTTCCCTGTGGTGACCACCTCACGGACATGTCCACTCTGGTGGATTGGCTCTTTAATTATTTCATCGTCAATCCCGACAAAAGTCGATGTGCTGTGAATTTTCATACTAACACCAGATTTATATTCTTTGTAAACCAGCATTTCACTCAAGTAATGTCATGCCTATCCTTGCTAAGATCACAAGAATGGTCCAGGTCAACAGTTTCCTCGATGAGTTTTGGGCGCATTGGGAGAAAGCTGTTTTTTTTAGTTAAAACCTGGCACCTAAAGAATAAAGCATTTACCCCTTGAATAAAGACCGAGTCAACTGTTTTCCTCGGCATGGGTTGGGCACTAATGCCCAACCCATGCCGACAAAAAGCTGTTGTCCTGGGTCCTGCTGTCTTGACAGGTCTCATCTTTAATTCTCAGGCAAATTGTTTTTCATTACTGTTGAAATCAGTTGAAAACGCTGAACCAGACGACATTTGACCACCAGCCGGTTTTGGTCGGTTTAAGGGGGAAAGGGTTAATATCATGCAGTGGGTTGAAGAATCTTGAATAAATAAAACTTTCGTGTGTATATTTAAGTCGACATGTATTTAGATGTCAAAATAAGTGACCCTGAATGGGGACCAAGTTCTGTATTAAAGGAAAACTGTTGTGGTAACTCTGGGGTTTCTGCAGTATGAAAAAACCAAAGGGGTATGTGCGACGCAAGTGATGACAACTAGCACGTTCACACATTCAAATGAGCTCTTTTGAAATCGTTTTATCAGGTACATCTTCATAATGTTCGTCATTATAATATCAATACCACCACCTGCCCGATTGGCGTGACAGAAGTCTTTGAAGCTGCGTGCATCGAATGTTGAGAATGTCCCACAAGTATCATTATCTTTGGATCGGCGAGCCATGTTTCTGTCACAAGACATATATCGATTCCATTGTCGCTGCTACAGTCAGAGATTACCGTCTTATTCCAGGTAGACTGAGCATCAAGTGTTCACAATTTCAAATACACTGCTGGACTCTGGTCAAGACTTATGTTGACAAGGTTGTTATGGCTGGTTTTGAGTGAGATGATAACATCTTTACGTAGAACAAAACACAAAAAACGTTTTACAATAAATGCAAAACGACATTTCGAATTTGCATAATTTAAATCCCTAAAAAAAGCTGAATTTTCGTTATTTCATGAAAATACAGAACCAATATTTATCATTTTTCATATCAGCTGGCAGTACCAATAACAAAGTGTTTATCGAAATTGCAGATGTAAATTTGTGCATTCCCACATAGAAAAATGAAAGGCGCTGTTCTAAAATACGTTTGGACTAAACTGTGTTACCGTGAAACTATAATGTGCGTTTTTAAAAGGTTACGAGTTTTGTCGAACAGGGGCTAGTTTATTTGATGCTCTTTTATGACGGATATATTTCGACCAAATTATTGGCATATGCAGACATCCTTATAGGCCCTACATGTATTTTGTTTTCAAGTTCATAAAAACAAAAAGATGCCACTAACAGAAATTGTAATGCGTTTTCATTGTTCATTGCTTGATAGCCACTCACGGGTTATCCTGGATGGGGTCATCCATTATGGGATCGTATGGCTCCATGTATATCATTTCTCCGTTCCACCGCTGAGCTTCAATATCGGTAGGAAGACTGTACCGTGCGGGCATCGTCGTTTGCCAGGGCGCCATCTGTCGCATTGGCTGAACAGAGCTTCTGTATGGTACTGGGTATCTACATAATGAAAAATAAATGCCGATGTTTGTTTGTTTGCTGTTAGTCTTTACCAGTTTTGCATGCAATAAATAAATCTGCAGACAAATATATATATATGCAGACAAATATATATATATATATATATATATATATATATATATATATATATATATATGTGTGTGTATATATATATATATATATATATATATATATATATATATATATATATATATATATATATATATATCTTAACATGCCAACGAAAAGAAGCTCCTAGGCGCAAAAAATAGATATTGTTTTATAACAAACGTTTTACAATCTTATTTCTTACTGTTTTGATAACTAACAAATGCCAAGTTTAATATTCAGAAAAAATGATGGGCATGTTTGTGCTGCACTTTCAAAAGCATATAGTTGATTTGGTCTGGCCACGTGATAGTAACGTAATGGTAGCATGAACGGTTACTCACGAATATTCGTAATCCTCAGCACCAGCCCCTGAATGCCATCGGTTATGATTTCCGTAGCTGCACAGATCAACGCAAAAGTAAAACAAATAATTCTGCAGAGCAAATAATCTAATAACTTTTCTTCATTATATAACATTCAAACTTTTAATTACTCTTCTATGTAAGTTCTAATGCAATGGATCGCGGCTGTAACAATACCAAACGAAATTGAATACATGACGGTAAATTTCATTTATGTCAGTCTACTTTGGGGGGGGGGGGGCAGCACAAAATATGAAAGTTTTGCTTGGTGATAGATTGGATAAAAAATAGACACTATCACGAGAAGGTAACGATTGTACAAGGACATCACATGACACCCCTACCATTTCCGATTGATCAGAAGATGTCACGGGATCTTTCTTGATTAGGAGTGCCCCTTCTGATTCAAGACTTCTGTAGGTTTATCCTTGTAACAGTCTGTTCTATTTTAGAATGAGACAGAGTCGTATATTTTGCATACCATCATTCCCGTCAGTGCAACTGTGTTTTACATGAAAGACATCACAAACATAATGGCATTAGGTAATTTACTGAGTTACTTATACTTGCAGTAATTCTTTGCATGTATGTCAAACGAGTTGTCGACCTTCATGTGGCGGCAAAAACTATATTGGGACAGGATTGCGGAACCAGGTTATTTAATATCAAACTGACACGACGCCACGAGATTAAAACATAATGTATCGTTTTGCTTTTTTTTAATTGCCTATCTGAAATATATTTTCTCTTTTTCGGTCTGCAATCAGAAACAAATGCCATAATAGAGTGTGTGCCTGTTATACGGCAATATCTTAAATAGTCACTCCTTCCCCCCAGTAGGCAGGAACCCTATTGTATCTGCTGTGTTCCCTAAAATTGTCTGCCCAAACTTTTATCATCATCATCATCATCATCATCATCATCATCATCATCATCATCATCATCATCATCATCATCATCATCATCATCATCATCATCATCATCATCATCATCATCATCATCATCATCAGTTCTTCGATTTTTTCAAATTTGATCATTTGGCTTTATTTTGCAATAAAAGACAATCTGGTTGATTATTCGACTTTTTGCGTCATCTGGTGGATATATAGATGAACACCTGACAAGAGATTGAGGGCGAGGGATTTTTTTCTTTCCTGATCGCTTTGCGACCCGATATATCAAGTTTAAAATGATACAGCACGCAAGACGACTACTTTGGTTATCTCTGGTAGATGCAGTCATGCCCTTTTGCTGATAAGCAAATCAAGCGACGAAGGGGTGATTAATTGCATGTAAAGGAATGTCGATAACGTCAGGCTCGTTATGAGAGAAATTTATTTTATCTGGGAGAAAACCCGTACCTTGCATGTGTGAAACTACACTCAAAGTTCAGCTGAAATTAGAAAAATTGATTGAATGAATGAATGATTGATTAAATAAATAAATAAATAAATAAATAAATAAATAAATAAATAAATAAATAAATAAATAAATAAATAAATAAATAAATAAATAAATAAATAAACAAACAAACAAACAGGAGCACTGTTGCATTTACACATGAAAGAACTTGGACACTCAGCAGGACTCACTGACGCCACGATTGACTATTGACTGTTAGGACCACTGAGGTGGCCACGTAAAGATTAATACTTTGTCCAAACTATATGATGATGATCATTCTCCCCCACCCCCCTTGTTTTAAGTCTCTGCCGTCATGTTGCCAGACAATGAGATTTTACAATGACGTGATTTTACTATGGGTACTTACGTCACCATCCTCATGATCGGTGGGTCACGGCTATAGTGGTAAGCACCAAAGTGGTTCCAATCATCATTGTTGTCATAAATGTTTACTTCTCCTCTGAAATAGTTCAGTTAATGATTATAATTGTGACTGCTCTTTGAATGGATGGATGGATGGATGGATGGATGGATGGATGGATGGATGGATGGATGGATGGATGGATGGATGGACCGGATAGATAGACCGACAGTCATTAAGACAGAGAGATTGATAGACGGATGGGTAAAAAGGGGGTGGGTGGGCAGCCGGACGGGTGAACGGATGGACGGACAGAGAGACAAATACATACATACATACATACATACATACATACATACATGCATACATACATACATACATACATACATACATACATACATACATACATACATTTAATAAGTCGACCAGTCAATAGGCCGACAAAATTATGCAAGTCGAGGAATAATCATGCACAAAATAATGTATCTACTGCTATTTGATGGTAATGAGATGCATTTCATATTTTTGAAAAAGTGACCCCAGTTGGTTTTTTTGTTAAGAATGGTATTGGCCAAATATGCTTTCCACAAGTCTAAGGTCATACAGTACGTTACTGATTACTTATGATTTAAATAAAAATCGACGACGCCCACCCAAATGTATTAACTTTGTAGGTATGAATATCATTGCCTGTGTCCGATAAAATGGAGACCCCGCAAAAATTAAAAACAAAACACCATCAGTTCAAAAGTCTATGCAACTGTTGTACATTCCTTGGGGGGTAATCCAACGGTTTTGTGTCGCTAGCACCCTACTGGAAGAAATGTATGATGTTGAATCAGTATCAGCGATGGTTAAAACATGGTGGGTTGGATATTGTTGGAGTATTGTTTACCTACCTCACGGGGCCTCCTCTTGCTTTTCTTTGAACTCTGGAAATAGAAGCACGTAGCATCATTGTTATGAGAAAGTTCATAAAAACAGTCTCCAACTAGAAACGAACATTTGCTTCGCAGCAAATCTGAGTGCTTTTAAAATATGAATGATTGGAATCGATTTGCAGATATTCAAAATTTAAAGTCACCAAGTGTCCCTTATTGGCATAAATTAAAATGCTGTTACTTTGGTTTGCTATTCATTGGATTTGCCTTTGGCACAAACATATATTGTTATGAGAAAGTTCATAAAAACAGTCTCCAACTAGAAACGAACATTTGCTTCGCAGCAAATCTGAGTGCTTTTATAATATGAATGATTGGAATCGATTTGCAGATATTCAAAATTTAAAGTCACCAAGTGTCCCTTATTGGCATAAATTAAAATGCTGTTACTTTGGTTTGCTATTCATTGGATTTGCCTTTGGCACAAACATATATATTGAAATTAGAATGGCACCTCTATCTGTAATAATTTTGAAGATTTAAATTTCTTAACTGCCCCCCAATTAGCATAATTTAAAATGCTACAACTATTTTCATATTTCATTTGATTGACAAATGTTACAAACCGACAGTGTAAGGTAGAATTTTGTGTTTATCTATAATAGCCTTTCAAACATGGAGCTTTTAAATTTTCAAATGCCCCTAATTTGCATAATTTTTAACATCACGACAGTTCCAAACTATTTAATCAATTTTATTGGAGGTCAGTCACCTTCCCAAATTTGGTGGTTTTCGGAATAATAGTGTCCGAGAATAGTTTCAAACAAAATTGTAGCAGAAAGAAAGAAGGAAGGAAGGAAGGAAGAAAGAAAGAAAGAAAGAAAGAAAGAAAGAAAGAAAGAAAGAAAGAAAGAAAGAAAGAAAGAAAGAAAAGAAGTTTTGGAAAAACAAAATGTCTGGGATCGCATGAAGACAAAAAAGTACATAACAGACACCAAACTCTATTTATATATGTTTTTTTCAGGTTTAGCTGCTATTTGCCACACAAATAAATGGCAAATGAGGTGAGGTATTTTAGTTTAGGGAGGTGTAAACTTCAGATACTGATTCTGAACTAAAACAAATAGAGATAGAGATATAATACCAATGTATAAATCTTTGTTGCTACATATTTATTTGGAAATAGTAATGAAATTCTAAAGGTATATGTACACATTTTCGCACCGGTATGCTCGCTTAAAAGAGTTCAAACAAAGTCAAACAACCGGGAAAATGCTGATCAAGAGAAGTCAATGCAAGGAGGCCGCATTGAGGGTTACACGCGTACAGCCTCGTTGGTTGAAGTAGCGTGCCATACAAATAAAATAATAAAAAAAAAAAAAAAGAAAAAAAGAAAGAAAGAAAAAGGATGCACCTGGTGCCCGGGGTTCATGTTCTCTTATACGGTTAAAACAGGATGTTTGATTACGTCGTTTACTTGCTTCAAACATATAACAATGCAAAAATAAAAGGATGTGAAAGATAATTCATTTGGAAACAAACTTGAAAGTTCATCAAGAATATCGCGGTAGTTTTATAGCATTAAAAAGCTTGGATAATCTTCCAAAAACTATCATAATAAAAAAGTCTGCGCGAATAGTTTGTATCGTTTTCATGGTTGACATGAAGAATGGTGTACAAACATAACCTCTTACTTAAGTTGTGGTAAACATCAGGGAACGCCTGTTATACAAATTTGAAGTGGATTCAATGCCAGCAGAAACGGAAACGCCAACGCCGAGTGGCAAAATGTGATTAATCCATCTTAGTATTATATTTTACTACTTCCACCATCGAAAAGGGAGATTAACATGGGACTGACTGCTAAATGCTGCAGGCCTACATATAATATTGTAGAATTAACCCTCTCCAGATGAAGGTTGAGTCATGCAAAGTGACCGAATCAAAACTGCTGAAGGAGATGTTATCCTTGTGATTTGTCCTTCCGTTTGCATTCAAACTGCAACTTGCTGTGCTGACTTTCGGCTGTTTCATATACGGTTAAATTTCTGACATGTTCAGATCGAAACGTTTCCAAGCTGCAAATTATAAATTGTTTATCAAAGTAGCTTTCACTCAAGTACCCAGCTAGCAATAAAAGTTGGCCCAATATTGACCAAACGTTGGCAAGGATGGCCTAGCATTGGGCCAATGTTGGGCCTACTTTGAGTGCCAGCTGGGCTATGGACGGCAGTTTTTGCACTGCTTGGTGAGTCATACGGCGGATACCATTGTCAGTGGCTTTGACATTGTTCATTGAGTCATGCTACAGCTGCCATGGGGCGTTTGAAGCTTGACCTATCAGGCAGTAAGGCGTTCCGGCGATGCCAAAACCAACTTAGCATGGAATGTGTCGATGCCAAATAAATGCGGCCAAAACACGTATGCGCCGGGAACTCTTAAAGGCGAAGTACAGGAATATTATTTCGGATGGCTAGTTAGATCAGAATGAGTGAGCAAGTCACAGTTCACCGTTTCAATCAAATCAAGAGGTAGGGCTTGGCTAGATAACAATTCAGTCTACGGGGTCGTACCAGGCGCACATCACCGTCAAAGAAAGACGAAGGAAGATCTGGGCATGTCAGACTGCAACGAAGTCTGCTCTTTTTAACTATCACTATTATGATTAAGGCAAAGGAGTATATCTTTGAGTGAGTGTGAGAGACTGTCATCTCTTTCTGGGTGAACAGCACAAAGAAAAAAGTATGCAAGCTTTGAAAATAGCTCTAACTATGTTTAATGGTTTTTCATTTTCATATGCGAGCTCGCAAGTCATATGGTAAAGACACAAAAAACGAGCAAAATGTTAGGTTATGGGTTACCCCTGATTGTAACAATGTGATGTAGCTTTGAAGCAGGTTGGCTCAGTAGATTGACGCCACAACCGCATGACATATGCTGTTAAACAAGGTTTCTTTTAGAACTTGAGTCAGCAATTTTGAGCAGATATTAGTCCCATGAGGCACAAGTCAGAACATAAAAGTTAGCTATACATGACTCTGTGATCAAAATATTGCATTTTGATTGAAGTTTGAACATCCAATTCAAATCATTAAGAGGTCTTTTCTGACTATTCAGTCATTCAATTTAAATTAGTTTTAAAATTACAATTAAAAGATCCATATTTTGAGAATAAGCAAAACATTAGCTCAAACACATTTGAAGACAAACATTGGTTTTTATCAAAATTGACAGAGCATATTGTTATGTACAAAACCGTATCTCAAATTTTACAAAAAGGTTTAGTTTAAATTTTAAAGCTTTTGAAAATTTATTCAAAACTTTAAAAATTAAAATGATGTATGGAAATTTTACTAAGCTCTTTAAAAAAATCTAATATACAGTTTTTTTAGACATAGGAACTGGGTTTCATTTGATGTTACGAGCTAACGTGTATGTTAATTTTTGAACATGTTATTTTAAAATTTTTATGTACATTTTGAAATTTTAATGGAAATAGTTAAATATGAAATGCAACAATAAGTTTGAATTCAGACAAATATTTTCTAAAAGAAAATATTTGTTTGATACTTTTTATAAATTTGCATGAAAAACGAATAAAAAAAATTACATATTCCTACATAAAAGTCACAAAGTGCACTTGTCCATTACATTAAACTAATTGAAATGGTTAAATATGAAATACAATAGTAAATTTGAATTTAGACAAATATTTTATGAAAGGGCTTTACCACATTTATCAAAGAGAACGCCGCAATATTCTAAAATGAGTCGAATCATGGAAAAGTAAAGTCTGACCACTGCTTTGCGGGAGCGTTTGTATTAAAACCTGCGGAGAGGAGCTGTGCGCTGACTAGCTTTACTATACTAGTGATTCGAGTGATGTGAACGTGCCAGGATAAATCACTGCTGAGTGTAACTCCAAGATTGGTATGAGTTATAGCTTCAGGAATAGTTGATTGCCCAAGTTAGACTGGTGGGTCATTAGGTTTGGACACTTCGGCTGAAAATATAACGGGTAGATACTTTAATAGCATTGAATATGACCCGCCGAATTTTTCCCCAGTTGTTTATACGACAGTGAGATTGGTATTCAGCTGATCATATGATTGTAAGGGATTTTCAATAATTTCAAGTTGGCTTGTGTCGTCAGAGAAGATTCGGGCATCACAGCTGAGGTTATCGATTTAAGTGTAAGATTTATACAACCCCAACCCCAACCCCCCCCCAAAAAAAAAGAAGAAGAAGAAGAAGAAGAAGAAGAAGAAGAAGAAGAAGAAGAAGAAGAAGAAGAAGAAGAAGAAGAAGAAGAAGAAGAAGAAGAAGAAGAAGAAGAAGAAGAAGAAGAAGAAGAAGAAGAAGAAGAAGAAGAAGAAGAAGAAGAAGAAGAAGAAGAAGAAGAAGAAGAAGATGGAACCTTGCGAAACTCCAACTTCGATTGGCAACCAGCCGGTTGTTTGACCATGAATAACCACATGTTGAATGCGATTTGGTAGGTAACTATCAATCCAGTCTGCAAAGTGATCAGAGATACCATGGAGCTACTATAGATATAGTAGCTCCATGGAGATACCAAGTTGACGCAGCTTGAAGAGGAGGCCAGGATGCTAAACCTTGTCGAATGCCTTGGAAACATCTAGAGAAACCATCCTGACTGCTTTGGAATGTTCAGGACCATTGTGGATATTTTGAACAATGTAAACAAGTTGAATAACAGTAGAATCGTCGGCTTTAAAACCAGATATATATATATATATATATATATATATATATATATATATATATATATATATATATATATATATATATATATATATATATATATATATATATATATATATATATATATATATATATATATATATACATATATATTTTTTGGGGGGGGAGATAATTTCCTGTTAGGTATTTACAAAGAGCATTAAAAACCAGCGGGGGGGGGGGGGGGGAGCCTGTGTGTACAATTTTTATGATATTTACAATACACTAGATATGCTGGCTTCTGTTACTGTTACGCCAGTACCTTCTTCAAAATCAGCGACAAGCCACTTTTTTCTCTCCTCTCCTTTCCTTTTTCTCTTTTGTTTTTCTTCTCTCCTCGCTTTTGCGGGGCGGGAGTGGTATAACTTGGATTTGTTTGTGGATGTCGTCACTTGTGTGCATTGTCCACATAAATTGCACCGAAATGTTCCTATAAGTCGTCAGACAAGACTCCACATTCAAGAGTCCACCCTCCCCCCCACACACACGTTTTTCACAAAACCGGATGCTTTCGTTGTGCAAAGGTGAAAAGTCAGTAAACAATAAGAACTCTGCGGAAACCGAACTGGTACTTCCGGTTGTGAGTTTATTCTCTTGTACCTGTATACAGTACGACAACGGATGCAAACATTGAGCCTGATTTTATCAAGACAGAATGAAGAATAGAAAAGAAGATTTGCTTCAAAGCAAATCTATCTGTGTACCTACAAAGGAAAGTTTTTGCCTTGAACATTCAAATTGAAAATGGAAAAGCTACACGACAGAAAACATGAAATTTCTGAAATATGCATACACACATACATGTACATACATACATACATACATGCATGCATGCATGCATGCATGCATGCATGCATACATACATACATACATACATACATACATACATACATACATACATACATACATACATACATACATAAACCTCCAGCAAAATAAAAGCTCTTGGCGTGAAAAAAATTCTGCTGGTACAAAGAAAATGCCAGACAGAAAGAATTCAGGATAAAACAGAACATCAAGTGTCAGCAAACAAAGAAGACTTGGTCACGTGGTGAGAAACTCTAGCTAATTCTAGTATTGTACACTTTTTATTGCAACTTTGATTCATTTATCGATCACTGTTGACACTACATCATGGACTGATGGTAAAATGGTCACTAAATGGTAGCATAAAAGTGTTGTGTCTGACGTGAAATGTTTCCAAGCCCTTACTTACCCACCCCGTCCCCCGCGGTAGAAACCAAATTCTACAATTTTGTTCTTGGTTTTCTAGACACACTTACTGCATAAATCTATGAATCGAAGTTGGAATGACACTTCTACTTACAATAATTTTGAAGATATGAAATATTTAAACTTTTCCAGTGTCCTAATTAGCATAAATTAAAATTCTACAACTCTTGTTTATGGTTTAGTGCGTTTCCAACACAATCCTATGAATTCAAGTGCAACGACACCTGTACCTTTAATAATTTTGAAGATTTCATGGTTTAAATTTTCAATTATCCCTAACTTGCACAATTTTTAAAGCTTTCACTCCTCTTCATAAAAAGCCAGACTTTATGTATGGAAGAATAATCATTTGCATGCCAAGTTTGGAGTTTCTACATATAATAGTCTTCAAAAAAAATGTTGAACAAAAAGAAAGAAAGAAAGAAAGAAAGAAAGAAAGAAAGAAAGAAAGAAAGAAAGAAAGAAAGAAAGAATGCTTGTGCTGGGGCACAGACATAAAAATACTTATAAATTCTACAGGTAGATATTGCGTGAAACCAGAGCACCCAGAAACAAGTTTGCCAAGTTCACATTGAAATCTTGTAGGGATCAATACAGCAGAACCACAACATGGGCGCCAACTGAGCATACCGCGTGGCCAATTTTATGTCACAAAACTACACTGCACGCATATCATTGCCACAAAAAAAGAAGTCATTATTTGGTGTGCACTTCTGTGCGAACTCATGTCGGTTCCATAATAAAATATACATAGAATGGAAGAAACTTTCGCAGAAGTTGAATGAGAGACAGGCCTGAGCCCTATTTTGCTGCACAATTGCCATTTTCGAAATGAATGTCACAATTGAAATAAATGTGCCCTAGGAAGCTCCACACCACTGTCAAGAGCTTTCTTCGATTCCCAGTTCTCTATGGATTTCTGAACACGGTATCTTAAGGCCCGCTTTGCTCTCCAACATATTGTGCAAAAATAAGGGACCTGCACCGAAATTATGCACCCCATGTTTCATTGGTGTCCTTGACCTATCTGCGGGTCATGACCTTATTTCCTTTTAACACATTTTGGCACATAATTCGAATGGTTCTTCATCGATTTTAATAATTTTTATTTTGTTTTTTATGATCTTGACCCTTCTGGATAACCTAGCTCCAGGCAAAGCGTTTTAAAAGAAACATTCTAAGAAAGAAAACAGGTACAGGCCATGTGGATAACCGGAAAAATAAAAAAAAATAAAAAAAAACATGACTCCGTTTTTCGTCAATTTGGTTCACGGTTTTCCGAAAGCAGAATTTACAAAGATTGTTTGATACTCCCAAATGCCCATCTGCCCCAACTGAAGAGAACACTTGAAGTTTATCAGAGTCTGTGACCTCCTTTTTCTGAGGCATGAGTTACTTACGAGAAAACGAGTTAATTTACTTAATTTAAAAAATTATCAACTCCTGTCCACAATATTATGCGGCATGGATAGCATTTTTCATATTTTTGGTTCATACTACATCTTAAAAAAAATAAATAATGGTCACGGTCATAGCACCGTTCGAAAAAGAAATGTACATCCTTTTCAGCTATTTTTCTTTACTTTCGCGCATTGTCACAACAAGTCAGAGGCGCATCTTAATATGGATGCCCGTTAAATGTAATATGATAAGTCAAAGTCGTCGAAAACCTGGGGAACACCGGCATGTGGGAGTTCTTATGATGTCTTGTCTTCACAAACAAATATTTTTGTTTTGTTTTTTGTTTGTTTGTTTGTTTTTTTTTCAAATGCCACAAGGCTTTCCGAAATATCATTATATAGGGCATATATATATATATTGTAGAACACATGTGTAATTTGTGTCCCTAAATATACTTTTCTCTGGTCAGGACCTACTTTCCCAAAACATTTGTTGGTCAAAAAAACGAAAGTTATGATTTGCACGATGTTGAGCGCCATTGGTTTTCTGGTTTGGATAATGATAAGGGAATTAACAATTGGTTCTTTGATAGATTTCAACACTTTTGTAGATATTCTATCTACGCCTGTACTTGTTTTCGTTTTTAATTCATTTATAATGACACTAATGGTATCTGAATCAAAATTATTAAAATTAAAGTTATAATCTTATGTTTTATTTAAATAGGTTTGATAACTATTTACTGGTAATTTGTTTATTTTACTGGCTAAAGTCGGGCCTACATTTATAAAGAAATCATTAAATTTTTAAGCAATGGTGACCTTATCAACAATATCTTGTCTGTTATCGGAAAAATACTCTGGGAACTCCTTTTTGTTTTTCGTTTTTGACAAAATTTCATTTATTGTCGCCCATGTCTTTTTGATATCATATGGCCACTATAACAGGTCCTGAGACAGGATTTCCATAATGGGGCTAAAGATCCTAGGGCAAACACAGGTTCTCTGACCAAACAAGAAGAACATTATCTGTTACCTGCCAGAAAGCAGACACATAATTGCCGTAATTTCAAAAAGCATCATATGATTTGCATAATATTGGGCTTTATGTATCGCATGGTTCAAGATGCACCCTTTTAATTACACTACATCTTTAAAAAAAGTTAAAGTAAAAGTTATTAGGTGGTTCGAAAAAGAAACACGTCATTTTTAGGCAATATTCCCCATCATAGCTCAATATTATGACAAAAGGACACATGTGTCCAATGTGGATTACCATTGAATGTAATCAACGTTATACACAAAAAGGGGAGTGGAGACTGGGAAAGCTTTGTTTGTGATCGCTAGCGATTGGATATATCTAGTTTCTTTGATTTACTTGCAGTCATTGATGTTTTTCCTGTTTTTAGGCCCAAGATGACCCGCTCTAAATCCACCTGTTCACACCTAAAATTTTAAAATGTTCTGGGATAGAACCCCCAGAACCCCCTCTAAAACAGAGCATTTCAATACTATGTGCTTCCTTCGCCCACCCACCTCCCGTCTTCCCGCTAAAAATTTTAATTCTCGAATCTGATTTTAAAATTCCACATCCAATGTGCAATATGCTTAAAATTGTATCCATTGTTCAATCGAATCAATTTACTAAAAAATGGGCCTGGGCTGCAAACACAAAGTTGCAGACTCATATCCGCGTTTTCATTGAGAGTAAGAGAATTACTGGTTCTCTTATATCAACACTCAGTTACTCATAACTGTAAACCTATTGATTATCAAGAAGACACTTCGAAATGTACAAAATACATGTCGACTTCTGTTATACGAGACCTGTGGAATCAGCTCTAGTTTTACGACCATGAAGATGAGAAGTAAGCAGAAGCACAGGCATTCTGGGTAAAATTAGTATTTAATACAAGTTCGCATGTTGTATTGAAGCAATTGGTACCATTCTGTTCTATAAAAGGGTTAACAGTACACGAAAAGATGACAATGAACTAATGTGGCATGAACTTAAAGCAGCGTGTATGAGTAGCAATGGTTCTGTAAGCTGACCAGTTAAAATGCTCATTATTTATGAACATTGACTTTTTTTTCAGACTCTTCATTATCATGTGTACATTACAATTCTTGAACTTTGGAGATTCAAGTATCGTGGTGAATTGTTGAGCAGTAGAAGGAGAAGAGGAACACGCCAGAAGCAGAATAAAAAGTAAATAATACCTGCTCATGGTCGGGTCCACCATGCGGATGGGACGCAGAACGGACCCATCTGCATATGAAGAGTCGTAGATATGACCACGTCTCGCCCTGGCCGGTATCAAAAAGGACAAAATATGCTTTCATGAGCATTGGTATGCAATTCATCAGGAATCTCTATCTTGGAAATTTATACCATCCTAGTTAACAAAAGCAAAAATAAATTTAAAAAAAAATGCAGAAATCGTCCTTGTTCAGATACGAACGGATTTGCAGAGCTGAGCTTAATAACATCTTTGGTTCATGGGCAGTCGACAAAGAAACTGTGTTATGACAGCGCCGACTCTCTCTCTCTCTCTCTCTCTCTCTCTCTCTCTCTCTCTCTCTCTCTCTCTCTCTCTCTCTCTCTCTCTCTCTCCTCTCTCTCTCTCTCTCTCTCTCTCTCTCTCTCTCTCTCTCTCTCTCTTTAATTGCTATTTTAATTTTATGCAAAATTTAAGAATTTTAATTACATCAATAGCGAGACTGAAATTTTATTTTCAGTTCAAGAATCAAATTAAATATTATCTTTTCTTTCAACAGTATATACTTTCTATGGTTTTAAATGACAACCGCAGTCTGAAATTGAAACATTTACACATGAGAATTGTAAAGTGCGCAGCGCCCTTAAATGCTGCATGAGAGGATACACGAGACGTAAAATGCTTCAAATTTTGGTCTTGCTTTTATGCTATTTTTGTTGTTGTTGTTGTTGTTGTTGTTGTTGTTGTTGTTATTTTTTGGGGGGTGGTGTTTTTTGTTTGTTTGTTTGTTTTTTGTTCGTTTGTTTTTTGTTTTTGGTATGTTATGGACAAAACAGTTGTCGTTATTTGTTATACATAAAGTGTTTCAAGTACGAAAGTTAATTATGAAATCTGGGGGAAGGTTAACTCTCCGCCTGTATTCTTTGTGCATTTTCTTGCTGCAGTCGCTAAGTGCACTAGGGCGGAGCCTACGAAGCCCCTTAGCCAATAACACCTAATTTACGTGGCTTAACTTACATGTCCCAACTGTTTGCAACCAAACCAAAGGTAATGCATTGATTATGATATGGATCATGATGATGATGATAATAATAATAATAATAATAATAATAATAATAATAATAATAATAATAATAATAATAATAATAATAATAATAATAATAATAATAATAATAATGAATTTTAGCATGACCATTTCAACAAGTAGAGATCCATACAAAGTACATCCCCACCAAGTTTGAAGAGATCCGCAAACAATTTTGATGGGGTAAAAATAGCTGAGAAGACCTTTTCCTGAATCGAAAATGACAACTTGCATTCTCGTTTTACAAACACCAAACCAACCCTATAGTTGACATTGCAAAAGTAGGATTTCCAGATTGATAGCTTTCAGAGTATGCATACATTGAGGTACTTGTCATGAGGATTTGTTGTCTTGTTGTACCATTTATTAATTCACTTACAAGGTGCCACATACCATTGAAGAATATCTTTCTGCAAGTGAAATTTTCTTAATCATCCCTGTTTTGGCCCATAATAATAATAATAATAATAATAATAATAATAATAATAATAATAATAATAATAATAATAATAATAATAATAATAATAATAATAATAATAATAATAATAACAATAATAATAATAATAAAACAAATATTAAAAGACAAAAATACAGTTTGTAGTTTTTATACACTGGCATTTTGTTTAACTAAAAGATATTTAATGCAATTAGATCAGTTACTAAGCAAAACATTTGCCCCGTATTAGGTTATATACTTATCTTTGCGCTCCATGGATAAAGTCATCAAAACCAAGAGACTGTTTTATTCGATCCAGCTTGGCCAAAAACCAAAGTGATGAATTGTGTCTTGGTTTGTTTCTTCCATTTCATCATCTCTATAGTTTATCATTAAACGGATTTAAGTGTGAGGGTGGAATGTGCTGGGAGAGTGATAAGCCTTGAGACAACACCCGACTCGGTACTCTGAAAACCGAACGTGCGACAGTGTTTGTTCATATTTTTTTAATCCAGTGAAGAATGTCAAATGTGTAGGTTCAAAAGTAGTAACGGTTAGGGCGTGATCATCATTGTATTAACCAATGGGCGTGTGTCCGTGTAACTCCCGTCAAAATTGCCCTTTCCAAGCTGCGCAGTCTTTACTCTCCAACTGATTGAGTTTTTGGCCAATGTAGCTCAAACATTATATGCCAACAATGTCTTGAAAACTGTGCTGGACTGAAGAAAAAAATAGTTCTTCGTGCATGTGGACGTTCTTCTGAACTTCATACGCAGCTTTACATATTTCATTGAAAAAAATGCAGTTTTCTTCAAGATATTTATCTCAAATTTCTTCATTTCAATCAAGGAAGAACTTATGACAGGAGAAAAATACATGACATTAGATTTTCAACCACAATAAAGCTGACTTAATATTCACGTCAATGGAGCAGAAAATTTAGCCCAAATCCCCCCCCCCCCCAAAAAAAAAAACGAACAAAAGAAGGAAGAAAAAAAGTAAATTGGCACGTTTGCTTTCGGTGCAGTATTTCATGGACAAATTAGACTTTATAAGGTCTTGACATTCGAGATTTTTTCCGAGCGGGTGTCGTTTTCTCAATACACCTCGGTAGTATGCAAGTCAGGTGACAAGCACCCAACCCCACCTATCATTGAAAAAGAAATATATATATTTTGTGTGTGTGTGTGTGTGTGTGTGTGTGTGTTATCTGCATAACGTTCAACCTGTGCATCTTATACTAAATGGTGTGTGATATTGTTTCAATGAGAGAAAAAAGTTTGAGCCTTGACCAAAACTTTGAAAAACAAACTGCTCTGAATGAGGTAATTGCACCCGTCCGATAATTTTGAGTACTCACATCGGCGTTTCATCTGGTGGGTAACTTTCTTCACTTCTGTCGTAATCCTCTGGTGGGGTAACCACAATGATCGGGGGACCTGCCGGTAGCTCTGCCACTTTGTCGGTGTGGTCGCCCGGAGTCATCGAGTCGTAACTGCAAGGTTGAATATATTAGAGACATGCAAATGCTCACTGGCTGGGTCACTTTGTGGCACAGCCAGTACATCAGCAAAGATGAACATACACATGTAGGCCTACTCCGCAAGGTATGAGTAAATACATTATGCTCAAACTCGGACAAGTTATTTTTAGGGATGAGAAGGATATTCGTAACAGGTGACATAAAACCGAAACCCCCAATCACACAATTTTCTTCAAATCAAACATACAACAGTTGGTCAGAAGTCTGGCTATACAATTATCTTTTATGGATAACTTTTGAATCATTTGGGGGGGGGGGGGTCAGACGTACACGAATTAAAGCGCTTGAGCCAGAGTGTACCATTGTTTCTCCTGTAGCCAAGCTTCTACCTGAGAAACAGCTATTTTTTCTCCAACTTTGTATATCTGTGTCGAGTCCATTTCTTTAATACTGATTGCTCCCGCCTCCACCCAACCTCTCCCCGAAAAAGAGAAATAAATAAAGTGAAAAAAAGACAGACAGAAAGAAAGAAAGAAAGAAAGAAAGAAAGAAAGAAAGAAAGAAAGAAAGAAAGAAAGAAAGAGAGAAAGAAAGAAAGAAGGAACGCCGCTAGCACCCTAGGTGGTATAAGGTCTAAAATGTTAAGCAGGCGAGTAGAGAAAAATATTCGTTCTTTAATCATCAAAGTATATGTCTGCATATGTGTTTGTGTGTATATATATGTTTAAGTTATTTACAGTGACGCACTTGCCTCTGTTGATAATCAATACATGAAAAGAAAACGGTATCGCCATAAAATGTCTTTTCCAGGTCGCTAGTAGCGCCACATATTGGAGGACATAAAACTTATGAAAATACATGTACACATTATTCTATCTTGTGACACGCCTCCAATGTGTAATTTGTCATTGCATTTATGTGTTGGCCAAATGGACATATAAGAAAATTAACAAGTGGATAATACACACAGTCTTGAAGTTATTTGAGGGTTCAATTTGAGATACGAGTAACTTGCTTAACATATGCCCGATGAATACGTAGCCCTGAGATCACTACTAAACAAAATTTATCCGTAGTACTTTATGAAATGATGCAACAACATCAAGTTTTGTTTGTTAGGAATCTTGGACTCTTAGTATTCTTCTATGGTGTTGAAAACTAGGACAAAAGACTTTTTTCTTAGCTTGTCATATCATGATGTATTTCTGTGTTCAGAGTCACACAAACCTACGGGGAATAAAAAATAAACAGACCCATATGTTTAACACAGGATGATATGAATTGAAACTTTTGCAGAAAATATGATACATAATAATTGAGTAGCGTTGGAAACCAACTTTCTGAGCCAGTTCAGAGCAGGAAGGAAAAAGAATACATGCTTGATGAGAAAATTGTCTGGGTGCCTTGAAAAAAAGCAAAAAAAAAAAGCATTATTTAAAATGTTAAAACTTTTGTTCAATACCAATCAAATATACCTTGAACACGGTCCTTTGAATTGCAATTTGACTGGCCCCTTCACGTATAATAGTTCTGAATGGGTCTGACACTAAAATCTTCCAAGTAAACCTTATTTTTTAGCATAAAATATTAGATCTTTCATTTTCATTTCATTGGATGTGCAAATATCAAAATCCAATGAATATAAGTTATCATTAACACCTTTATTGAAAATAACTTTGAAGATATTCAACATTTAAAGTTCAGAATTATGTCAAATTGGCATACATTTAAATTTTATAACTTCCATTTTTATTTTATTGGATGCGTCTACAGCATAAACTAAAGAAATAAAGTTGGATTGACACCTCTATATGTTAAACTTTCCTTTAAAAAATAAACCTCTGATTTTCCTCGATAAGCAAGTCAGTATGTGTGCCCGGAAAGATAAACACACTTTGTCTTCGTTGAACACTGAGACTATTTCAAACTTTAGATCTTGAATATCTTCATAACTAATTGCTGTACATTATTGGAACATACACATACAATGTATATGCAATATTTGTAATCCAAGGGGAAACAATGCGTGCAATACACAACTGTTTTTTGTTCATTTATCACAAGAAAAATATATGCAAGAACTGATCTGATGATGTCACTGGAATACCTGTGAAGAATATGTTTCATCTCACTGAGGTAAAAACATCAGTCTCTGTAGCAGGCTTGAACAAATCACTGAGGTGCAATTATCCACACACTAATTGTTTCAGACACCAGTTCGGTGGTTAGTACATCCACAAAGTTGTCAAAATAGTCACCGTGGACTGAAAGACTGATTTATTTTGATGAATCCAGCCAAGCCAGAACTGGTATAATTGCACCATTTGTGATAGGGAATTATACAGTGCAGGCTTCATCGAGAGGTCCAGTGGTCTCAGATAACTCAAGGCAGCAAGGCACAATCCTTCCACTCTGACAGGGGTTGTATGTACACACACACACACACAGATCTGTGCATTATTAACTGTAAGAGATTCTACGTATTTTATTGAGAACCTAAGTTATTACACAATTGTTGGTATTTTTCGCATTCGCTAAAAGATCCAAGCCTTCCAAAGCAGCAGTCCATTGCAGTATGGATAGTAAGTTGCCGAGGTTCTAGGTTCTGGTAGTGCAAGCTAATTTTGTTGCATGCAAACTGGTTACATAGCAGCCTGGAGATAGATGACAATAACCAGTTTATCCATGTGGTGGTTGGGATGTTTTTTGGGGGAAATTCAGTGAATTAAGCACAAATTGAAATTCCATAACATTTATTTCTTTGATTGATTGATTGATTGATTGATTGATTGATTGATTGATTGATTGATTGATTTACCCTGGGTAGCCTTTTCAGAGCGCAGCTCTGTTCTTCCAAGGGACCCAGCATACATCTAGATGAAACTTTATTTGCGTGTCTTAGACTCGTAGACGTTAACTATGACACAAAATGCCCTCCCCCAAAAAAATAATAATGAAATAAAATAACATGAAAAAAACACACGCACACACAGAGTCTGGTGGATTTCGACTTTCGGACAGTCAAGATGAACACTATGAAGCAACAGGATTAAGCCTTTAAAATACGCCTACATTATCTTTTTAGTTCGGCGTTGGATGCAATTTAGTTTTTATTCCAAAACATGCTGGTACGTGTTTTCACTGGCTTCGTTCCGGATTTTGCTCTACACGTTCGTGTGCAGCCAACCCCCATCCCACCCCCACCCCTAGCAAAATTGTCTTGTCCGAAGTATATATTATTATGATAAGTTGAATTTGAAGGTAACATATACATAGACTAGATATAATATATGTACATATACATATAATTGTTTGGCAGATGAGGAATATTTTCGTCATAGGTAAACGTGAAAAGACACGTCCTTACTTTTCCAGCAGTTTGTTTTTAATCCATAAGTGGTTTTGTCACTTGCCTTGGTGCGGAGAATATGAAAGATTGAGTATAGTGACGATTTGATTTTAAATAAGTTAGTATAAGAAACTGTAAATACCATGATGAGATATGTGATCAGCGTACCGCTTCACACTGAGCGCAGGATCAATTGTCCCACAGAGACAATTTGTAGATTGACTTCTTGTTTGCCTGTTGCATAAGGGTAGTTGTCCTGATAAAATCATCATCATCATCATCATCATCATCATCATCATCATCATCATCATCATCATCATCATCATCATCATCATCATCATCATCATTTAAAGCTGTTTACAGAGTTCAAGAAACAGTGTTGCAGTACAGAAAACCCTGATTTAGCCTACAAAATGTGGCTACATAGGCCTATATCTGGCAAAACGAAAAACCGAGCAAAGGTGTGTCATACAAAAATCAGACATTTGTTTGCAGACGTGACATACGAGATATGCATGAATGTGTCACCACTAGCTTTGTCAAACAGATACTTTTGCCCGCTAGTTGTCATTTATCTTTGGATCGCTTATTAAAAAAAAAAAAAGTGGTCTCGCATGGACAGCTTACATTGCCATGATTGCAAAGCGTTTGAATTTAAGTTGAATCGGTAACCATCACATAATGCCATCTGGCGGCATTTTCCTCACATTCTCTCGGCCAATCACTGTGGAGAATGCTTGTTGGAGCAGGACTGGTGGAGCTTGTCAATCTCAAAATTTTCCTTGTACTTACTTTTTGTAACCCAACTTTTTTCGATGCCAAATGGTAATGTTTTCATATTAAAGTTATCGTGGGAGATTATTATGTCTGTGTGCCAACACCGATAATTATGTCTGTGTGCCAACACAGACATTCTTTCTTTACCAGCAGATTTGCCCGACATTTTATTTGAAGACGTATAAACTCCAAACTTTGCATGATTATATCTCCATACATAAAGTGCGGTCTTTTAAAAAAAGAGGAGTTACAGCTTTGAAACTTATGCCAGTTAGGTCCAGTTGAACATTTGACGTTAAAATAATGCATATCATGAGCAATAATAGCAAACTTGTACATATTTATGATATGCCAGACATACAGCAGGCCGTAATATGTCATAAACAGTCAATTACATGCATATAACTATGTACATAACTAGGATTTGTCGTTCATACTCATGTCAGATATGGCACTTTTATGCTACCATGCGGTGACCATGTTCTCATCAATCAACGCTGTGCTGTCAACAGTGACCCATTAATGAATCAAAGTTGCACTGAAAAATGTACTTGTTTTTAGCTGACACTTCACGTTGTGTATTGTCAAAGATTCGTTCTTTCTGTCTGGAATTTCTTTCTTTAGCAACAGATTTTGAAAAGTATAGATGAACAGCATGTTTTCTAATTTCAGTTTGAAGGTACAGGACAAGAACTAGCCTTTGTAAGCACACGGATTTGCTTTGAAGCAAATCTTCTTTTCTAGTTTAACACTTTTCCCCATTGTTGAGAATTAAGCTCTTGTTAATGAACATCAGGTGTTGCAATGCATAATGCCTGTAACGGTATATGGTTGTGTGCACAACGCCACCGCTATCATTTAAACATTAAGATAAGCCCCCAAACTGAGGAAGATCGTACCCCGCTTGCTTATCCTGTATATAGCAGTAGGTCTATGTTGCTGTGGTGTGGTGACACTGGTGATTGTATCTATGGCATAGAACTGACTTTGTTTAACCCCTGTTTCAAGTAAAGGTGGGTTTCAAAAGCATAGCCACAACAGATTTCTTGGAGGCATGTGCTTCATTATGTACCCATATTTGTATTATCGTATCTTGCAATGATCGTATCGTGAGATACTTTGTTTATATCCATATTCATGTACTTGCGTAATGGTGAAAACTACACCGAGTATAGGCCTAAGTATTACAATGTGACGGATCTTTTGAGATCAAGACGGCATTAGTGCCTGCGTATTTTTATGCTAAATGAAAGATAGTGAAACTGGAAAAGAAATTTCCTTCTCATAAAATCTGTCCATTTGTTTACAACGTACATGTAGCACTGGACGATCTCTTCACATTTAGGGATATTCAAAATATAAAATTTGATTTGTCTACTTTTAATAAAATCACTTCAATATTCATTTGATATGAAGAGGCCTATGTCACATACCAAAGGGTTAGATTGTATCTATCTGTTATACTTTTAAATACAAATATGTAACACAAAATTTAAAATTGGTCTAATTAGAACATGAAATGTCACAACGTTTCATCAAATATCCATATTATTCTTTGGATGACATTCAGCATTTAAAATTGCAATTGCCACATATTAGCACAATTAAAATGTAGCGACTACTATTGAATATTCATCGGAATCAAAATGATCAAAAATATATGTTTAAAAGTTGGTATGGGATATATCTATAATATTTTTTACCATATTCAAGATCTAAACTTAGAAATTCCCCTGGTTAGCATAATTTTAAAACCTTTCATCAGTATTCACTGGAAGGACGATGGTCAGTGACCTGACCAAAGAAAGAAAAAATGTGCTTATTGATATTTAAAAATAATGTCTACTACACACTCCGGCGGCCTCTGAAAAGCTAGAGTTACAGGCGTCATCTGCAATCGATTTACGGGTACTCACAGCTCTATAGGTCAAATATCGGCTTCAGACAATCTAGAAATACAGGCGTCATCTGCGTTCTATTTAGAATTACATATATGTCTATATATATATATATATATATAAACACATAGGGGTAACGGTTCGCATCGTGTTTTTGAGTTCGAACATCTGTGGGTCGCCTTTTTGACTTCATCTGGCATCTGCTGTTATTTTGCAGTAAAGTCAACTCAAACACAGTATTTTATTTCATATTGTCTGGAGCGTTCACTTGGGCCGGGGAAACAGCATAGCTGCATAGCCATGGTGGTTCGATGGAACAACATAGCTGCGGTTGTTCGGTGATCCTTTTCGTTGCATGTCGCTGGGTTCCAAATGTCTGTTCTACCAGTTACCAGAGGAAACGGTCGTTAAAGTGGGCCCTACTTTTAAAACATGACTTTCTATCTCAACTTTAATCTGCCTGCTCGGTTATGTCTGAAGCAGTTATCATCATTAGTTACAAATGCGACACGATATCCTGGCGATACAAAACTTGCACGTTTGTAACATTTGCGAAGAGCACCATTTTGAACCTGGGGCAATGCATTCCAGGACAGTCGCACAAACATACATTTGATTCGGATATCAAAGTGAATCACGGCCACAACATATATCATACCATTATTGATGCTCTGAAATATTTGTAAAATATATACTTTTGATTTCTCGGGACACCACCTGTCAGAATCAACAAGTGACGCTGTGTCCAGCCGCTGTATCAGTGGAAACAGCAGATTCAACAGTGTTCAAGTTTCTCAATTTATAGCTTCAAAACAAAGATTCGGTTTGGCATGTTTCAGTGAAATGAAATTATATATTGTGGTCGGTCTGGATATCATCAGTCAACAACATAGATTTCGCCGTCCACTTGGCTGCAAGCGGCGCTTGTTGATTCTAATAGACGGCGCCAGAGTAGGAAAGGGTTCTTTACTGTCATGGACGTTGTTTCTGGTTGGGACGAAATGATTCTGGGCAGGAAACCACTCGCCACTTCGCAGCTCGTGAATCCTTGCCCAGAGTCAGTGAGTCCCTACCCGAAACACACGCGAATGATGCATTATATTTATCCTATGATGTTCTATGGAGTATTCTTTTTAAGTAGATAACAACAATAGTTTTTGGTTTAAACACAATTGGCCAACAGGCTCACAAGCCTATAGTAAGGCCTCTTGTACAAATATGGCGATACAAAATTGAAATGGCAAACACTATTATACAGATGAATAGACGTGTAAAGGAATTCAAAGTAAGATATAGAAGATGAAGTTATTGAATCGTAGTGTGAGCTTACACATATAAACTGTACTTAAAAAATGTAAAAATTGTGATTACTGGCCAAAAATGAATATTCCTCGTATCTTAAACCTTCCAGAATTCTTTAAGTGCTCGTGGTCAGCTTGGGCAATATTTTTGGTCCTATCACTTGTAGTTCCTTTTAACACTATATCAAAAGATAAAGTCCTTAAGTTGAAATTTCCAAGGGCTATTATATTTGTTTGTAGATCATTTCTTAGCGAGATATAGTTATTATACAGGAAGAAATGGCAATAACTATTTTTCATACCCGCGCCACATGAACACAAAGGGGAGTCTACAACACCTATTCTAAAGAAATCACTATTCAAAAAGTTTTTAAGCAAAAAAGAGGCCTGAAAAACGTAGAAAAGCATAATCACCCACCACCTGCCTTGCGCGGATGAATCGGTCTATTTTTCTGGACACGTAATGCGGTCCAATTTCAAATGGCGCAGCAAGTTGATGGCCGACCAAACACTGAAACAGGCATGGCAGTGCATGGCGAGGAACAAGAAAAAGTGGCTATACGAGGCATGCGGGAGACCCGTGCTTTGTGGCGGGAAACTGATATGCGCGTCTCGTATCGAAAATACAAAGGAATGATGACTTTATTTGCAAATCAAACAGCGGCCTGAAAGAAGAAGTAGCAATTTCCAACATAACAGATCAACAGGTCGCACCGGGAAGTCCAAGAACAAGGTGACAGCCATGTCCGGCGCTCCTTACCAAATATAGTACTGCACTGTGTGCTACGGAACAGCAGACGTGATAGCCATAACATATACCTTTGTTACCCTCCCAAGGGCCCATTATGGGATAATAATTGTGTCAGAAGGCATAAGAAAACACGAGGCGAGCCGTTGATTCTGATGAGACGCCATGAGTAGGAGTGGATTCTTGTGTCAGACGCGCAAAGCACGAAGTGGTTTGGTGTTCTTTCAGACTCAAAAACCAACTCTTACGAATGGTGTCTCCTCTTTAAACCATGCTGTGTACAGTTTTTGGAAGAGGATCATTCATTCGTACTTTGAACTTCATGTTGTCAACAATGTTGATAGCTATAGCTATATTTCATGTTCATATGCGCATACAATAAGATCCACAAGCTTAATCACGACTTGTTTGATAAAGGTATTAAAGACTCTGCTCTGTGTTCATGTGGCAACGTAAATAAAGTCGCGTTTCATTTCTTCTGCGAGCGCAATTTGTACACCACCCACGGAAATTTGTTCCATGGCAAAATCTTTTCCGTCGCACCCTTCAATATCCATACAATATTATTTTGCTCAAAAACGTCTACTTTGGAACAGAACAAATTGTAATTCGAAGCCGTCCACAGTTACATTGAAGCCAGGGGGAGACTTGAGGCAGTTACTCAAGTATCAACCCTTAATATTCGTATTTATTGGAAAATTACGAAAGCAACCTGATTCAACCTAATTTTTAAAAGTATGTATTGGTAAACGTTCTTCACTTTCGTAAATTACTATATGTAGGCCTAGAGTGTCGAGTGACGTCTGGCGGCACTGCCACCCTTTCTGCCTTTGTAACGTGATGTATTTCTGTATAAAGTACCTTGTCTTCCATCGTGAATTGAACAACTTTCGACTATTTCATGCACAACAGGGATTAATATAGGGCACAGTCCTGTGCCCCAATTGTGTAAATAAAATATATTTAAACCAATGTTGATAGCCGCATTGAACTATAGTGTCTGACCTCGGATGCACGTCTCGCTCGCTCTTGCATACACCAGTTGCTAAGGTGGACCAACACAAACAAAAGGGTCATTTAGTTCCAACGGACTCCATGGTGCAGTGGTTAATGTCAATCAGGCATGAATCCCGCTGGATCCCTAGAGTTTCATTTTTAGCTCAGCTGACTTGTCGGTCAGCTGAGCTTACGTTCCTCCGTCCGTCCTTTGTCCGTCGTCTCTCGTCCGTCCAAAATTCACGTTTCCAGCTTCTGTGAAACCGTTGGCTAGATCTACTTGAAACTTGCTACGGATGTCCTTTGCATGGGTCTATACCAAGTTTGTTCAAATGGTCATGCCCGAGTGATTTAAAAAAAATTTAATGATATTCTTATTCAGTTTTTGCCAAAATCTTAAGACATCTCCGAAACTACCTGGTCAATTGCTTTGAAATTGCATTGGGGCATTTCTGGGGACCATAGACCTTAATCTGTTCAGGAGGTAGCGCTGCAATTTTATTTTCTAAGGTATTCAGAATGTTAGTGTGCTTTGTCAATTTTTAATTTTTCTCCAGAACGCCTGAGCAGGAGTGTTCAAAACAATTCTGCATTGTTCTTGAACCATAAGAACTCTCAGTTTACGAACAGGATGGAGATATCTTGGATACTTTTCAACTTATGTGATATTCTTCATTTTTGCCTTCATGGACTAGTTTGTGTGTCCACAGACATGTCCGCGCTAAGACATCGAGTATGAGCAGCCTTGGGCAAATCGGCCGCCATATGCGAAAACCGCTCCGCTTATTGCATAAATAATGTCAAAAAGCAGTAGTTAAAAACAGGCTTTCGACTAATCACTGTGTCACCGATATAGGCTTCAAAAGCGGGTTTGTGGCTCTGATATATCTTTTTTTTGGTGTGAATTCGTTGCCATGTCAGCAATATTCGTGATCTGATTTATGCACATGAAATGCAATAAAATCACCAAACATCGCTCTGTACCATCGAACAATAGCTGAAAAAGTACTTAGTTGTTTTGATTCAAGACTTCTGTATTGTATTTCAAGATCACGGCCTGCATGTTACAGATTATTTACCTCATTGAATGGTCAAACTGAAACATTGGGCTAAATCTTGGTAACAGCTGTTCCTATGCTCATGTTTATGTTAACCACTAATAGGAAAGCACATAATGTGGGTTCTTTTGGTGTTGTTAATCTTGACCTTCAGTGACCTTTAAAGGTCAAACTGTATTGTTAACATAGGGCCTGGCCCTGCTCCTCAAATGCTTTGGATAATGAAATATATTTAAAGCAAGGTCAAACTGACATATCAGTTTATATCTTCGTGATAGTGGCTTCTGTTACTAATGATAAATCCAGGAGAGAGAGAGAGAGAGCGAGAGAGACAGACAGAGAGAGAGAGAGAGAGAGAGAGAGAGAGAGAGAGAGAGAGAGAGAGAGAGAGAGAGAGAGAGAGAGAGAGAGAGAGAGAGAGTGTGTGCAGGCTTTGATACGGTAAACAGTGATGGTGGTCTTACAGAAAGGTGAACTTGATATTATTCCAAAGGTTACAGGACTACTTCAGTCTGTGCATCCAAGGTCAGCTGAGCACAGGACTGTCGCAGTTTTCTTCGAAACAGTGAGAACACCTCAAATGTCTGAGTCGAGCTGCCGCAAACAGTCCCAAACGACAATAAAGAAAGAAAAAAATAGATATGTAAGTAAATGAAATAAAACACAAGCCCTGGTTTAACTGAAATCATCGAGGAAGAAACCACTGGTAGCAACAAAAGAAGCAAGATTTAAGCATTGAAGCGTGCCACCCTGGGTGTTATCAATATTGTCTTCAAATGACCGAGGTTTATGTCGACAGATTTTTGGCCTTGACATTTTGGTTTCAATTACCTGTTTCGGTAAGTGGATGAAATGTAACTAAACACTTGTCTCTGGGCGTCACCGCACAAAATGACACAGACAGCTTCCACTTTACATGAATACGGCCCTTCTTTAATGCGTCAGGTCACTTAAGTTCAATAAGAAGCAGCATCCATAAAGTCCGCATTAGCATTCTGTATACCCAGTGCATGTTACAGCAGTGAATAGATACTCAATATACACAGCAATGGAGTTTATCACTGATGACTCGCCTATCTCCAATGTCAATAGTCAGCAAGAATAAACGTTCTTCCGAGACTGGCCAAGACCTTAAACTTTTCTTCGAGAATGGCCATTTTCAAATCATTTATATACTCAAATTTTAACTATTGTTGGCATTATTGTGGTAAAACAAATACCAAGAAATTAGAAAGAATACAATACAGGGCCTTAAAATTTGTATACCAGGACTTTAACCGGACTTACCCAGAGTTATTACATAAAGCAGGCTTGCCTACCTTGGAACTTGCAAGGACTCGAACTCTTCTTGAAACTTATAAGGCGGTAAATAATATTTCTCCTCCTTATATAAAAAAACTTGTTCTTACCAAGAGATATTCCTTACAACCTTAGAAATTCCAAGAAACTCTGCCAACCACATAGTCGCACTGTAAAGTACGGTCTTCAATCTTTTTCTAAGGGAGGAGCAGCCTTATGGAACAAAGTACCTGATTATGCTAAAAACCTTGATTTCTCTGGTTTTAAAATTTTTCTAAAAACATGGGACAAAATATGAAGCTTGAACATGAACTTTTTTAGTAACATGGACATTTTTTTTAGTTCTTCTTTTAATATGTTCTAGTCATCATTATCATTTATCATGTTCTATAAAAGTTAATGTTTTTACCTCCTGTTTCTATATGTATATGCCCCCATTACATCTCGATGTACTACCTCCCTTATTGGTGATACTAGCCATTGGCTAATGTATGTTTTTAAAACCGATGTAAAATAAAACTTTATCTATCTATCTATCTATCTATCTATCTATCTATCTATCTATCTATCTATCTATCTATCTATCTATCTATATATCTATCTATCTATCTATCTATCTAAGATGAGTTTTCATTCTGCAACATTTGTGAAACCAAGACCGTGGAAACAAAGGAGTTATCCTACTTGCAAAAACCCTGTAAGTTCTTTTTTGAGAATTCAATATATGTCGAGTCGGAGCAAAGCAAAGAAGGACAAGCGTTACCTTGTGCAGAATGTCCGTCCAAACAAAACAAAGGCCAAGAGGTTTCTTGTCCAGGGTGTCAAACAAACAGCACAGCATCAAACGGCGGTACATTAACCAGCGACCCTGTGACCGAGGTTACACAGTACAGCCTGGGGGAGTCTTCATCCACGTGTTCACAAGGTCCAGCGTGTGAAGTTTGCTGTAGTTGCATGGATGATGAAGTTTTATCCTCTACTATGTACTGTGACCAGTGTGGTTATCTCTGTGACAACTGCTATAAAGTCCACAATCGTTTCCAAGTGATGAGATTGCATTCATTGACCAAAGTCGAGGATCTGCCGGAACAAGTGTACGGAGGACAATTCTGTGGCGATACACTGGGCATCGACTGTGATGAAATTCTGCATGAACATGCACTACTACAAGGAACATGCTGTATACATCCACAAAAGACACCCATTTCCTGTTCTATGGACTGTTTGCAGTTGTTGTGCGTCGACTGTATGCTACACATGGCAAGTGACTTGTCAGATGTCCACAAGAACCACCGTGTTGTTCGTATTGAGACGATTAGAGAGGAGACCACTAAACTTGTGCAAGGAATGGTAGAGCAAATTGAAGCAGAACTTCGTAAATGGGACTGTGTTCCAATGGAAATCAAGAAAACCTACAATAAACTGTCCAAAACCAGGGACAAACTGGAACAAGAAATATAGACCCGTTCTGATGAGATCATGGCTTCTATCCTGGAAGTCGTCAAGAAATGTGAGCAGTCCTGTTTTCATGAACTCCAGTCTAGGTATAAGAAGGAGTTTTCTAAGATCAACTCACAAGAGCACGTTGCAGCTGCTGCTCGAAAGGATCTGGAGAATTTGTTAACTCTTGTCCTACGTATTAAAGAGAGATTATTAGCTGGTGAAGCAGGAATTTTAAGTGAGCTGAGAAATGTTCACATGGAATCAGTGTTTGCTAGACATGAGGTACAGAAAACTAAAATGTCCCTTCGTGGGTACGCCAACATGTACTTCAGAGGACAACAAAACATAGCCACAGAGTCTGTACCGAAGAACGATCATACAATCTTTGAGCACGTGAAAACATTTTTCGGCAGTCTAACAATTCAGGTCCAAGTGACGCAACGGCATGCCGTAACAAGGAACACGAAAACACAGATCTTGCATGGTCAGATTCCATTTCTGATGCTCCAAATGCTCCTCCAGTTTGCTCGGATCGAATTCTTCGCTCCATCTCATACAATTCATCTTTGACTGTCGAAGAAGTGATGACCTTTAAGACATCAGGGGTTCAAGTTACCGGAATCACTGTCGGTAAAGATGGGAATCACATCTTAGCCGATTGCAATCATGATAAAAATTTTATGTTAAACAATAAAGGCCAAAAATTAAAATAATTTAGAGCTCCTGGAAACATGCATGGCGTGACAACGTGTAGCACAGGTAATATTGTGGTGTCTAAGCAGTCAGAGGGTATATTGATCATTGATTTAGATGGAAATGTAGTACAGGATTACGGCCATGACCTGTTTGCTTGTTGTGCTGACGTTGCTGTGAATAGCAAAGGACATATTACAGCAAGAGACATATACCAAGCCAAGGTGTACCTCCTGTCAGCCCCACCCAATATAAGGGTAATAACTGCTCCATGTAGCAAGCAGCAAGGTCAGTTCTCCATGCCAGCTTTTGTGACTGTGAACCCACGAAATGATGACATCATTGTAACAGACACGACTTCAAGTAATGTAAGAATACTGTCCAACAGGGGCGAGTTTCTTTGTAATTGTAACGCTGCGGTAGAACCACCAAGAGGAGTCTGTGCTGACAAGGACGGCTTGATGTTCATATTGGACCGACAATGCCTGGTGGTCCTCACTCTTTGCGGTGAGCGTGTTTGCAGCTTGCCATTCCAACAGCTTGGGCATTTTGATTATGCGCCTGAGTTGCTGACATTGAACAACAATGGGCAGTCAGTTGTTAAATCTAGTCTGGCAAAAGCTGTTGCTTTTTGGTGCAAATGTCCCATTTGCAGGCATTTAAACTGGAAATGCTTTTTGCTTCAATGGGCCCGCCTACTTGCAATATTTTTGCTACAACTTTACTCTAAACATTGTATGATGTGATAATCTGCACGCCCTGAAAAAATTGAGAAATAATTTTTACTCATAACTACTGCGCTATATATCCATGGTAAAAATTTCTCGTGTGGCTGCATGAAATTGATGTACACACTCCGCAGAAAGTGTATGGAGTCACTCAAAATGCTAATAACGTTTGTATCATTGTAAGCAGCCATGAACCGTTATATGTTTTCTCTTTAATCTGGTTTTTATCGCCACTATACATGCTCAGAAATAAGTACTATTACAAGTTGCAACATATATAACAAAAATCAATTAAAAGTTATACATGTGCAACTTTACAAATTCATGTATGTTGATTACGTTCCACTGTTTTTAGAGTCCCATCATAGCCTAAATTATTTTTATTCAGTAGAAATAAGTTTCAACTGGCCAATTTAATATGCAAATGTGCATAACCAGGTGTTGTGTGTACCTGTGACAATATGACGTGGTAGCTGCAGCGAAAGCGGAACCCAATACCTGCTGGAGTTATCCTAATTGAACACATTTGAATGTTATCCAATGTATCTGTGCAAGTGACTCTGACAACTTAGTTTGTTTATTACGTCAACGGCTGTCAAATGATTTTTTAAAAAATTGAATGAAAGTTGAGTTAAGGGGCTAGTACACTTTATGCCTTCATTTAGAAATATGTAATTATTTCATTCGTTTTTCATGCAAGACTATCAAAAGCACATATTTTCTGAAAGAAAACATTTGTCTGAATGTAAATTTACTATTGAATTTTAGATTTAACCATTTCAATTATTTCAATTTAATTCTAATTAAAATTTACAAAATTTACATAAAATGAAAAGCGTGTTAAAATGAACATGCAAGTTAGCTTGTAATATCAAATTATGGCTAGCACCTGTGTCTAAAATACCGTGTCTCAGATTTTTTTAAAAGGGCTTAGGTAATTTCTATAGATCATTGAAATTTTATTAAAATTTTGAATAAAATTTCAAAACCTTTAAAATTTGAACTAAACCATAACCAACAATATGCTCTGACTATTTTGATCAAAACCAATTGTTCATCTGGAAATGTGTTTGAGCTAATTTTTGTTTATACTCAAAATGTGAAAAATTCAATTGTAATTTAAAAACTAATTAAGATTTAATGATTGAACAGTAACAAAAGATCTGTTGCTGAGTTTACATTTATCAGGACGTCTCCTTTCATAAAATATATAGTTTTTATGGGCTCAAATGAAAATTATGGAATTCACAATATAATATTCAACAAAAACGTATTGTAGTAAAGTGTAGCCCCTTAAAGCATTGAACCAAAACAATGGTAACCCTTGGCAACCATTGTTTTGAACGGTAACTATAGTGAGGATAATCAGGAGTAAAGGCGAGGACTCTTTACCTATGGAGGGATAAATCTGAACCGAGTATATTGGCCTGTTGGCCTGCAGGCTGGGAGGTGCCGTGTTCGATTCTTGTCTCGGATTTATTTTTGAAGCTACGTTACAGATATTTGTAAGTTGATTTTAAAATTACACCACTGAAACACAAAGGCACTGATCTCGGTAGGAGTATACGTGAAAACATTCCTGGCTATTAATACGGGAAAACCCAATAAACAAATAAGCAGTGACAACACTCATTTTCTCAAAAAAACACATATTTTGAAGAGAATACCTGTGATGAGATCAATTACTGATTACAGACAGCCAAGAAAGTTCTCAGATCAGTTCCAATTGTTTTGATGGAAAATTATGTTCATCTGTTGAACAAAAGGGATTTTGTTCAATATACTGCATCAATGCACATACACTAGATATGAAAGTGTTGTTACTGCTGTTCTGTTGGGTAGTAATGTGCTCACATCATATTATATATAGGGGCCTATCAGTCGTGTTAATGTGTACAATCTAAACAACTTCTGTATAAGTGAGAACTCAGCAGTAATTTGTTGCTTCTAGACGTAGATTGATAAAGCTACGCGACTGTTGAAAGGGGCGTGTAACATTTTACGTCAGGATAATGCCACCGCAATGTGGACCAGAAATATACAGTGTCATGTTACATGCCTGACTTAATTGTTACTTACTAACTTAGAAGAAGAACAACAGGCAGCAAATAAAGCAGTTAACGTTTCATTTTTGCATTGTATTGGTTGCCGAGACATTCCTATCATTGTTGTACTGTGAGGTTCTTCCCAGGACCCACACCATTCAGATCACAATTAAGCACCGGGCCTCCTCTACTGATTCTTACACACAATTTTACCACCTTATGGCTCAAAATTTGTCAACGTTACATACTTTTTCATTGCAAGTGAGCAGTGTCCATTCAAAGTTGCATGTTATTCTAAAACATACGTTTTGGAAATCATGAAAATTAATATGTTGAATTTACAATTTTATTTTTATCGGTAACTTTAAATTTTGCACGCGAACTATTTCTTGCCAAAATTGTCTTGACCTATTGGACACGCTGCTGCTGTTAACCAGCTACCTCAATGTACATTACGGTAGATTACTGGGGAAAATACAGTAACTATCATGGCAATGAAATTGTCAGTCATATTATGTCTTTGCGTTTGCCACACGTAGTGTTTACGGTGTAAGGGAGGCGGGACGTAGCATATCATCCCAGATCAATGGGATATGTGAAGGCATGCCAATTGAGAGTATTAGTGGGCCTGTACGTGAATACATGGTACCTCAGAGTAGTAGTATATACAAAAATGCGACACCTCAGAGTAATGGGGTATCTGAAGACATGTTACCTCAAAGTAGTTTTATATGTGGTGGCATGTTACTACGGAGTAATGGGATATGTGAGGCTATATAGCTTCAGAGTAGTAGTAGGATATACGAATATATGTTATCACATACATATTACTTCAGAATACTAGTGTATGCATGCATTAAAATATGCTACTTCAGGTTATTGGCATATGTGAAGACATATTACCAGAGAGATACGTTACTCTAAGAAAAAATTGGGATATGTGAAGACATGTTACCTTACAGCAGTTGTTAAAGTAAAGGTATGTTACCCCACAATAGCGGTACTGTATATGTGAACACATATTACCTCAGAGTGATAATGTATGTGTGAAGACATTAATGAGACATGTGAGTACACGTTACCTCATTGATGAAATACATGTACTCATGGCGTCTCAGAGTAACGCTGTATAATCAGACATATTACCTGAGAGTAATAAGACATGTATGTTACCTGTGGCACATTTTACACAAAGTACCTCAAAATACCTCAATTCTTCACTCGAGAACAAAATGTCAATATAGTGTATTTTGGAATATTGGTTTGTTTGTTTTTTTTTGTTTTTTTTTGTTTTTTGTTTTTAGTGTATCGATGTATTTCTTACTCTGTGTGCAATGAATACAAACATGTACGTTTCTTGTAGTTAAAAATTAATAAAGTCACTAGTTTATAATAGAAAAATGTGTTTGTACACATTCAGTCATTTTTACCTATTCACCTATCCGTTTGTATGCTTGGGATACTTAGCTTGTAAATTTTCAGCCGGGCACACAAAAGGCAGATTCATAAAAACAAGGGGGCATTCTTCGCTAAGGATGTCATGCACATGGACACTGCTGCATCAAAGAGTCACAAATGTGTACCGTTTTGACACTCGTCGACTTGCTTTTAGAACAGGCAACTGTCTCAATAATGGTTAAATATTTTCATGAACGCCTAAACTTCGTAATGTAAAAATATAACCCTTTATTTCAAAAGAGAAAACAATTCAGCCAAAGGCGATTGTACCGTGTGACTCTGATATTAAACGTACATACAAAACAGGACGTCCAAAAATAAGTTGAAAGGAATAATTTATGAAATACTTCAGTTTAGATACACCAGACACTCATATGATGATTGAAAGCAAATACTTTGTTCCTGTCGTCTTCCCGCATGAAAATGTAATGATGAAGTTAAAAGCGTAATGCATGAGGGCCATTTATATGTAACGCTACAACTTGCAATATCTTGTAGATTTTAAAGGGGGTTGTGCTGCAGGCATTTTTGAAGGTGGCGGATCGTTTTTCCATAACTACGGTATGTAAATGATCTCTTAAATCTGTTTTAGGTCGTGAAATACCAGAAGAATATCTGAATTTGCCACAGACCTCAAGCTAGCCTTGTGATCTTATGTACACTATAAAGACACAAATAATGCGATAAATATTTTGCAGGGGAAAAATAAAAAGGAAATACTTTCGGATAATACCATCAGTCTTGGACCGTGACCACACGTCTATTATGAGAGTCTCTGACAGGAAAAAACCACGTCGTACAATCTGTTTTGAAAAGCTCCTGTGTACTTTGGGGAAACATTTTTTTAAACTGTTACATAAGAATATTCATTTCGGGGTAAAATCGGTTTTGAATATGTTCACAATAATTATGCATTCAAGCCAGTAACATGATACAAATGATTGCTTTGTTGGACCTTGCTCAAAGGAGTCCAACCAAGATATAAACTAACAGCTTGGTCGTTATCACCGTGGACCACATGCTTGGATTTCCCTGCATTAAAAATAACTTATTCCTTAGATTAGGTACATGATTCAACATTCTACAGATAACAACGCATGGCCAAGGAAAACCACATCGATCGTCAGCATATGCCAACGCATCTGGAAAAAAATACGAAACCACCCCTCCCCCCAAATATGGCTGGTGTATAGCATCTAAAATCAAAGTTTTTTAATGTGTAAGTATACTGTAAACAAAACAAACTCTGACACGCCACCGTGTTTCAATCTCTGAATATATTTGAAAGACCTTGAGACGTTTTTCTTCCAGACAACAGTGATTTGGCGTTTGACATACTTGCGTTTGACGTACATGTTCAACGATTGGACATTTACCTCTCTTCAAGAGCAAAGAAAAATTCTTAACATGTTAAACCCGGTCAAATGCTCTGGGGACATCTCAAACACGAGTTTTATACTTGACCCGTGTTATTTACACTAATGAATGCACTATTGAGCAACGCGGGGTTATGCGCCCTGGTTGAAGCCAAACTGAAGATCGGTAGAACTGAACAGCTCAAAATGATCTTGTAAAACAATCCAATATAGCACTTTTCCCAGAATAGTACAATCCAACTCAACTCGAAAAAAAAAAATATTTCAGGCACATTCGCTCATAGAACTGATTATTTTTATCACAACAAACAGCGTAAAAGAGACAAAAAATCACTTTATATATATATATATATATATATAAAATTTATATTTTCTCATATCTTCGTGATGTGTGCGCCATGTGTCTATAACAATGCCTTGCATTAGGTTTGTGTCAAGAAAGTTTATAAATTTTATGAGACTTAGTCGTAAGAGGTTGTGTAGGTCGATTGCAAATTACGGGTTCAAATTGTCTCTCAATTCTGCTCAGTTGATCATTATTGCTTTGTCAATTTGGGACATCCCAGGATCAACATAGCCCTAGGTATGAATACACCATTGCGGCCAATCAGGTGCAGGTTACCGCACTAAATAGTTCTTGGTTGTCGTGTGCTGACACCTTTGGGGGTCATTTACCTGTAATTAACCCACTGTTTCAGCTAGACTATTACATGAGCTTATCAGCCTGTTTGTGTTGTATGGTTTGACAGATATTTTTTCCATGATGAGGTTTATAAACAGAGGGCAAATCACATATTCATACGCAGTGACGTAATGCTGGCAAGCCGTGGTCGGAGCACGTGTTTCCTGGCTATGACAGGTGAGTCTGCACGCGCCAGCTATGCAGCCCCTTCACAATTTTATACGCCAGTACATTGGGCACTACTTTTCTTTTCATTCATAAATCCTGTGCGCCCTCTCGCGGTATTTTATCCCAAAAAATAACTTACTTGTAGGCCTATACTTTTTCCCTAATGTGAACGAATCTTGTATTTTGTAAAGCTATCTGTTCAAATAAATGAACATTTACAAAGGGACTATTTTTCTTTCCTGTTTGTTGCTTTTGGGATAAACTGGTTGCCAGGTAACGGGGGCGTGGTTAGCGCTTATCTTTCTATTGATCACACCCCCCTTAAACCAAGGCAATTTATGTGGAAAAAACGTTCTTTGGCGATCGTGCATCACTTGTAATTATTATCAAAAATCGAAAAAATAGGAAAAAATGTAAATATAATATATATATATATATATATATATATATATATATATATATATATATATATATATATATATATATATATATATATATATATATATATATATATATATATATATACACGAGAACAAATCCGCGAGATTAAATACCATCGAAGAAGGAAAAGCGACAAACTGTACCCGCATTATACTTTAGAGAATTATTGCCCTCATATCTTTTTTTTTTTTTTTTGTACCGCTGACTTATGGTGCTGTTTGGATTTAGCTTAGCTTTTATGACATGTTACATACCTTCAAGAAGGAGGGTGAAAGCATTAAAAATGTCTGTGTATTTCTGAGGTCACGTGCGACCAGAGACGTAACCTGAAAATAGGTCGACATTGGACGCAACTCTGCATAGAATGGGTTCTTGGCCCAAATGCTGATCACGGCCTCAGTTGAGGTGAAGTGGGGACGGGTCATCCAGTTTTCTCAAAAAAAAAAAAAAAAAAAAAAAAATCTCTGGTCTTGCACGGACAATTTCAGAAAGGGTACAAACTGATTGAGGGATTTAACTAACTGTATTTCAGGGAAAAATAATACTGGCACATATAAGAATACAAATCATGACATACCTAGATATCATGTTATCCTTGTAAATCACGTGCATGTTTTAAGCATTCAATGAAATGAAGTCTTGTCGGTGTGTTTCTCATTTAAATTGCCAGGTTATTTGAGCAAAAGAGAGGACAAATCAAACATAACATTGACATGACTGTTAACTGTAAGGAAAGACACATCTTCCTCATTACACAGCCGATGAAATTTTGACAGAAGCATGAAAAAACTTTAGTTTTCAGTCTGTTGAAGTTGTGCAAAATGCTTCATGGCTGGGCACGCGAAACGCTTCCCACAATCATAATATTCAGGCCTAATATTGATAAAAGACATGGACACGTCATTTTAATAACAGCGTATGGGACAGCTGAGGTGAGTGAAAATGAGGTCTGAGTCTATGAATCAGAAACCACAAATTACTTACCCAGGTTGACGTACCAGAATATCTTGGTCATATTCAGGCTCATAATCCTGATTCCTGTAACAAAAATGTTAATGATACATGAATAATAATTATCGCGTTGTACATGCAAGTATGTTTTACGTGCGCCTACATTGCTATGGGTTCTTTCCAAGATTACATTTCCATTGAAATGCCCACCGAAGTAATATTTGAATATTTTACTGTATGCGTATTCAGCAAAACTAAGACAACTGTTTAGCATGCACCGAAAATGCGAGTGAATGTAGGCCTATAAACTTCATGGGACCAAGTCATCGACTGTTGACATGGAGACTGCATAGTGTAGCGAAGGCAGTCAACAAAAAACCAAAATTTGCATTCATTTTTATGTCGGGTACTTTTATTTAAAAGTCACTCTTCTTCCACAAAAAGTGAAGTGTTTATTTATTGCTTAACGTCTATCACATAGGCCTATATTCCATAGAGACTTCAATCCAGTATTTCCTAGTCTCAGCTTCAACCAAGACTCATAACGCTATTTTCCTGGTCTCAATTTGTTATTGAAAACCGCGCCATCTGTAGGTAAAAGACGCACAAAATCATATATGTTTTTACTACATTATTTGCTGTTGTCGTTCACGCGCATTTAATGCAGTAATGCAGAGTTTGCCCATATATTCTCACAGATTTGTGCCTGTTAAACTTTAAAACACACTTCTTTTACGCTATTGGTAATTCTGATGACGCCCGTGGCACCATCAGAATAGGAAAGGTCAGAATCAGCTCTAAGGTGTGTACTCATTCCAGTACACAACTGAATACACAAACTTTTGGAGGGCTGGAGCTGTGTATTCGTATGAGTTTATATGTTAAAGCAACCGTTGATACATTTTGTTATACCTACTGTACCTCAAAGAGTAATTTTTAAACATTAAGCTCACACATTACCCCATTACCCTCTCTCTATTCTTATTGTGGTCTTGTTTGTATATCTATCTGTGTACTAGTGCCTCGCAACTTTTTGTTGTCTTGTTCTATATGTACAAGAGGCCCTAATATAGGCTGGTGAGCCTGTCGGCCAATTGTTTTTTGAATAAAATACGTTTAAACCAAAGCAACCGTAAATAAACTAGTCACTTATGTAGCTATGGTTATATGATTTTTGTGATGTATTCAGTTATGCATCTAGATTTACTGTCTGAAATTTGGTGTATCTGTGTGGAGTGTTTTCAAGTTATTAAGTTGCAAGTTGCAACGTAAAATAATGGGAATACACAACCCTAGCCCTTCACTGCCTGCAGTGCCCTCTTTTAGGCAATCCTTGAACCTTCTGTTCTTTCCCTTGCTGGAAGCAAACAGTCAGTCGAGCAGGCAGTGCAAATTTTAAATGATGGCCAATCTCCGAGTCCAAAAAAAGAAAAAACAATTTAGAGTACCCGTCAAAGTAGGACAGGGCAACTCGGGAGCAAAACGACTTTCTCTTGTCTTGGCTGGTTTCGTTAGCTTGCAATGCTTTTCCGCCACAAAGCAAACACCACTGACTAAATTTATGCTTTCCTGGCGACTTTTATTCTACTAAGGAGGGATGTATATCCCAAACTTAGCACTTTATACTATATACATAGTTAAATATATATTAAGTTGATATAGATTTTTTTACGCCTATTTTTTATGGAATACCTGCTGTGGCAATCCTTGTATTCTTTAATTTGACTCTTTTTTTTTTTAAACAAAAAATGCCACTTTTGTATATACGTATGTACGTTCGTGATTTACACTACATATTAACATTTCCTTATATGAGAGGTTATTTTGGAATTCACAGGAATACTTCTTCAATGACAATTAACATTGCACGTGCCAACGGATTTTTAGGAACACTTTCAGTAGGTCTAACAAATGACTGTACATGTTACTGAATTTTTAGGAATACTTTTAGCAACAAATAACAGTGTTGATGTAACGGAATTCATAGGAAAGCTGTTAGTGACAAATAAGAGTGTATATATATATATATATATATATATATATATATATATATAATATATATATATATATATATATATATATATATATATATATATATATATCTGAATTTTGGAGAATACTTTTGTAACAAATAACTGTATGTCTCATATCGAAGGAATTCTTGTTTAGTTACAGTGATGTGGTTACATGTTTTCGGGTGCTTCTTCGTTGACCTCAGCACAAATGTGAACATATATTTAGGAAACTTTGTGCGGTGCCATCAAAACTCCTGAGACCATCTTCCATTAACTACACATACCGATGCTACGTGTTAGAGCAACTGCAGGCGGGATACACTTTGAAAAATCAGTACATGTAACACATTTACCTTGTCTTGCGGTTGACGGCAAGATCGATGAAACATCCAGCAAGGCGATCACAACCAGGCAGGCGGCAGCAATCAAACAGCCATACAGAATCTGATGCTCAGTGGACATCCCGTCAAACAGAGTCGCTGCACAATAGTGAAACAAAGTTTGGTGAATCGAATTTCTGTGAAACAGCTACACACCAGACTAACTGTTGAAAAGACGGATGTGATGTCGTGTTCTAAGTTACTAATTCTATG
>OZ026629.1:36904848-36937348 GCA_964020975.1 Hermodice carunculata | reverse complement strand
ATTTTAGTACATATTAAATCTGTTACAGAGTATGACTTTCGAAAGTATTATAATATGCTCCATCAGAGAGCTTATTTTGTACGACATACCCTTGAAACCAAAATGAGGTCAAGTGACATAACATGTTGTTCGAGCGTGAAAGGACGATAAAAATCATGATAATTAATACCATAATTCTACAAGCTGTAAAATACATAGTTGGTAAAGCGCACATGACATTTTGTTAGTTTGGGGTTTCGAGGCTATAGAGACTTTCTTACCTCTGGAATCAGGTATTTCTTAAAAATAATCATATTGTATCATGAAAAAGAATATAGGCATATGACAGTATCTCACTGCTACCAAAGTACATCATTGGCTTCAATATGTAAGGTGCTCTGTCTTATGGCATCCTAACTACTGATGTTGAAATGACTGTGTAAGTTTCTTAATTAATCGCGCACTATGACTTTAGTTTAGATACACTCGCTGTACATTCTAACCTGTCACCTAAATGACACCTAATTGGAGTGACAAGTAAAACATAGTGGTTTTGAATTAACGTTGTCATTAAATTCGTATAAATGAGCGATTTTTATCATTGTCTAAAGTTTCATCAATGTCGAAATACCCAAACAAATTCAATTTCATGAATATTGTACAAATCGCAAGGCGCAAGATAAATCTCATGTCGCAGTTCAAAAGATGATCAGATAAGTTTCGACTGCATCGTGATCGCGCAAGTAGGAACGTTCGCATCATGAAATTTGAGCAGATGCTCCCCTCCCCCACTCTCGCCCGGGGGTGGGGGTGGGTGGGGGTGGTATGTTGCTCTATTCCTTGCCGATACATTTGTATATCCTGCGGTTATTTTATCACACAATGCCCATGCAATTTCCCTCATTTTATGAACAATCCATCTGCAAGACAGAACTTAGAGTTAGACCTGGATTTGCTTAAAAATAAAATGTTGACTTGAAGAAGAGAATAACGTTATAATTTTGATACGTCACTGCAGGTGGAGACAGTCATCTAGCGCTCATCTTTTTGTATTGGTCTCTCGCCTATCTTTTGCATAATTACAATAAGAGTAAATAAGTCATTCAATGTCTATTTGGAACTTCCCTGTCATTCTTTTCACTTCACAGTTATATTATGCCTGTGTGTGCAAACAAAAACATTCTGTTTTTTCTAGAATTCTTTTTTTTCTAGAATTCTTTTTTTTTAATCCGAGTCTTCACGTTCTCCTTCCCATCTTGTCTGAATTTTTGCCAAAAATCTTCAAATATGACGTCAACACAACCGTACGGGTGACATTTATCCTAGCAGCTGCACGACTGACTTGCTTGCTGTAGGATTGATTCTAAGCAGATTATGATTTGCAACTTGGAAATAAGTATATGCTGAAAATTTGTAAACGTTGGGTGCATTTCAAATTTTAAATCTTAAATACCTTCAAAATTATGATTGATATGCCATTCTAACTTCTATGTGTCTCTTGTTGACCATTGTCCACCTTATAAATATTGAACGAAAATCATAGCATTTTAGATCTATGATAATTAGAGACATTTGCTATTTTTATTCTTCAATATCTTCATAACTGTAGTAGAAGAAGATGCCAGTGCAACGTGTTCATGTGCACTGTATGTTATTGACAATTGATTACGTGATGCATTATGTGCAAAAAATGCATCATTGTAAATCATGTTATTCAGAGGCGATTTTAGATCCTCATTTCCTTCAACACTACAGTATGGAGCCATTCTCACTTCTTTTATACACACGTTATTGATCTTTGAAATTCTTACTAATATTGACTAAAATTTGTAGCATTTTAAATTGTATTCATTACGGCCATTTCAAATTTCAAATCTTGACTGTCTATCCCTCAGAGACTCAGGCCGTACCTTGCTTCATGGCATCACAGTGGAGAGCCTATGCATACACTCTATGACCTGAAAACACATTGAAGACCAAACCATTTCATGAATTTTAAAAGTACACTATATTTATAAATTACTACTTTTTTTACGTATATTGAGTTTTTTTTTTTATACATTTTCACTTTTTATGCAAAAATAAATTCTCGGCATTTATATCCTCTTACGTGGACTTAAGCTTTGCATATACAAACCCTTCCACTAGAAAAGAAGATTTGCTTGAAAGCAAAACCGTCTGTGTGTCTTCAAAAAGCTGTATAAATTAAAATGCTACATGCAGTCTGAAATGGAGTGGCATCTCTTTCTGTAATAGTTTTGAAGATGTTCAAACATCCAAGTTTTGCGAATCTGACCTAATAGACATAAATTAAAATGCGGAGACTTTGTTAATGGTTCAGTCGAACTGCACATAGCACGAACCTACGAATTGAAGTTGGAATTACAACTCTTATATAAAAATGTTATTATCATATCCTACATTAAAAATTTTCAAGTGTCCCTCATTAGCACAATTTTAAATTCTACAGCTTTTGTTTGTAGTTCGATGGATTCGCCAACAGCACAAACCTATGAATTGAAGTTGGAATGCCACCTCTATCTATAATAGTTTGGAAGATATTAGTTTTTAAAATGTAAAATGTCAAGTGTCCAACTTAGCATAAATTTAAATTCTAAAACTTTTATTTGTGCATGTTGCTGCTGGTTTTTGTTCTTTCTTCCTACAAAAATCTGTCGGGAAAGTCCCTCATTTTGCCTCAGCTTATTAACAAGTCAGCGGAGTGTTGTGGTGAGTCTTTGTTCTTGGTCTTTCGTTGTCCACAATTGACATTTTCGGCTTCTTCAAAACCGTCTGCCGAAGATGTTCAACTCGCTGCAGCCCGCGCAGTGACGGGCGCGTCTTGTCGAACAAGTCATGCATTCCTGTACAATGAAACTGGATGGGAGACTCTCTCTAAGCGTAGAGAAAAACACCGACTCATACTTCTTTATAAAATTATTAATGGACATACACCTGCATATTTAAACGATTTGATTCCGGAAAATGTATATAACCGAAATGCATATAACGTGAGATCCAGACAGAGCATAAGCCAGGTTCGTACAAAAACTAATACTTATAATAATTCTTTTTTTCCCCGCAACGAATCGCCAATGGAAATTACTCCCATCCAGTGTTCGAAATTCCGAAGATATAGATACTTTTAAACGTAAATTGGATAAAGGGAAACCAAAGACAAATGAGTTGTTTTACATTGGTAATAGGAAAGCCAATATTTTACATGCAAAAATTAGGATGGGCTGCAGCCAGTTGAACCACGATATGCATAAAATTGGTATAGTAACTTCTCCTGCTTGCTCTTGTGGTGCCGAAATAGAAAATTCATTTCATTACTTTTTTGAGTGTATCAAATACACGACTGAGCGGAATTTATTGCACCAAAATATCATAGTATTGGCTCCTTTCACGCTACAAACTCTTATGTTTGGAAATCCCAAGTGTTCAAAGGCAGTAAACAAAATTATTTTTGACAGTACCCACACATATATCTTAAATTCTGGCAGATTCAACTGAGGCCCGCACGTTTTCCACCCAGGTTGACGAACAAGCTTTGCTTGTGACTCCTGGTGGTTCACGTGCGGGCCGGTACTATTCATTTCATTTTTTTTTTCCGCGAGCAGTATTCATGTGAACAGTGTTGGCTGGCCTCGACAGTATTGTATTCTGATAATGCATACTTCTGTCTGTCCTGTAACTGTGATGTCTGATCTTTTTACATGTGTGTCCTTGTCGATGTTACGTCAATGTGGTGTCCTGTGGCCCGTCTTTACCTGTTGTACAGCATTTGTATTGTTCTTTAATCTCTTTTTTTTTTCACGAGAGGGATTTATATAGGCAGAGCCTGTTTCCCGATGGCTTTTTTGAATAAAATATGTTTAAAACAAACCGTCTGCCGGTTCCTCTTGAAACTTGGCGCGGATCCATCTTGGGTGGATTTCAACTAACTTTGTTTAAATGGTCACGCTTCAGTGAGTTTTTTTATTTGTTAATGCTTTTTTTTTTTTTTTTTTTTTTAACTTTCTTGGTGAAATCTTAAACAATCGCCACTAAAACCGCTTGGCAAATTGCTTCACTTCTGGGGAACCCAAAACGTTAACTTAACCAAAAGGAGGCGCTGCTATTTTTTCTAATTCTTTTTATGATTTTTTCTGTGTATCCGCTATTTTCGTCTTCTCCAAAACCGTCACTCAGATTGTGTTCAAACTTGGACAAAACGTACCTTGTGGATAATGTCAAAGTTGGTCAATATAGGTGGTGATGCTGTGGATCACTGATTTTCAAACAACGTTTTGAATTCGTGCTCTTGGTGGTTACTACATACATTCCTATAGCTTACAGGTTAAGTCAAGGGGATAACAATGGTAATTCACAGTTTCGACTTCTTCTCCCAACATATCAGCCAAATTCACTTCAAACTTGATGGGGAATCTACCTTCGATGGATCTCCACCAAGTTGGTGCCAATGGTTAATCGCTCCGGTGATTTTGGACTTTTGGGGATTTTTTTCATTTTCTGGCAAAATCTTTTTGTTTTAAATCTCGTCCTTAACCGATACCAATTATTTAAAAAAAATGATAGGAACATTTCTAAGGACCCCCTGGCCTTAATTTGTCCGAAATGTGGCACTGTTTATAAAATCCGTTGGCGTCCGCCGACAATTTGTGCGTTTGTCTTGGCGTCCGTCTATCCGTTAGACAAAACACTTCTCAAAAACTGACACATGGAATGCTTTGTGTGTCAAAAGTATTTTTCACTTCTTCTCAAGAAATTAAACAGATTTTTTTTCTTGACATTAAGCATAATGTAATTTGTTTAAAGCTAATAAAAGCGAAAATGATAGGGATATGTCAAGTTTGCAAAGTTACGGCATATCCACTTTGGGACAATGTGTCGGTAAGAGCTACTACCACACAAGTAAAAGAGTGCATGTGTTACAACAGTGGGGATCCTATGGTATTGGAATGCTTTCCTTTTTACATACAAAGGTTCCCTAGATAGGCCTTCAGGTTTGTGAAAGCGATGATGATACAGTAATTATGCACACTCTGACAGGAGATGCAAACCGTGTTTAGTGATTTTTAAATTTGGGGGGGGGGTTGTAATTTTTTTTTTTTTTTTTTTTTTTTTTTTTTTGGTTCTTTGTTTTGCTGACTCAACAAATGGGACATATTTGCTTATATGCTATTAATGGTGGATTCTAGGTCGATAGTTACGATAAACATTAATACATGAAAGTCAAGCAGGTTTTAGGTCTGGTAGGTCAACAGTAGACCAATTGTTTACTTTACTGGCAGTTGTCCAAAAATATTTATCTAAAAAAGGTGGTAGATTTTATGTTCTTTTTATTGATTTTTCCAAAGCATTTGACACTGTTATCCACAAGTATTTATGGCACAGACTAATTAATATAGGTGTTCATGGTAAAGTGTTAAAAGTGCTACAATCTATGTATTTAAACCTCCAGTCTTGTGTACGTACACCAGATGGTCTCACAGAGTTTTTTAAGTGCACTATGGGTACAAGGCAAGGATGTATGATCAGTCCTTTACTCTTCATTTTGTTTATTAATAAGTTTGTTCTGGATTTAGAGGCTAAGGGTGGTCAAAGTGTATTTATTTCAGAAGAAACCATGAACTTATTAGTATTACTATATGCAGATGACATTGTAGATTTGGCAGACACGGTTGCTCGACTACAGAAGCAGATTAACATTCTTGGAGAATTCTGTGATCAATCATGTATGAACATTAACTTAACTAAAACAAAAATAATGGTTTTTAGGAATGGAGGTATTTTGCGCAAAAATGAGGAATGGTATTTTAAACAGGAAAAAATTGAATGTGTGTCTTATTATAAGTATTTAGGTCTCATGGTTTCATCAAGACTATCATGGTCTGTAGCAACCAAAACTTTGGCCAGCCAAGCACAAAAAGTCATAGCTATGTTACAGTGTTTCCAATATAAAGTTGGTAAATTACCATATAAAACCGTATTCCATTTATTCGATAAAATGATCACACCTATTTTACTATATGGATCTGAAATTTGGGGTTATCAGTATACAGAAGAAATAGAAAAAGTGCAGATTAAGTTTTGTAAACAGTGGCTTGGTCTCCCTCAAGGTTCATCTGATGGTGCTGCCTTGGGGGAATGTGGAAAATACCCTCTTTTTGTGAAATATCATCTACGATGCATCAGTTATTGGTGCAAGATTCTTCAAATGGACTCCCATAGATACCCAAAACAATGCTATAATATGTTGTTTGAGTTGGATATAGCTGGAGGGTGTAACTGGGCTACACATGTCAAGTCTTCATTATTCAAATTTGGTTTTGGCACAGTCTGGATATCACAAGAAGTCGGAAATGTTGCATGGTTTAAAGAAGTTTTCTCTAAAAGATTGAAGGACTGTGCCATGCAAATTTGGCATAATTCAGTCACAGAAAATCAAAAGTTGAATACTTATTGCCTTTTCAAATCTTTGTTAGAACCAGAAAAATATCTTAACTGTGTAAATGTTATCACTTTTCGAAATGCTATTACTCGCTTTAGATGCTCAAGTCATGGTCTGCACATTGAGAAAGGAAGATATACTGGTACAGTGAGGGAAGAGAGAATTTGTTTATTATGTAATACTAACAAGATTAAGTGTGTTGAAAATGAATTTCATTTCTTGATGGTTTGTCCATTTTACTCAGACTTACGTGAGAAGTACTTGAATAAGAACTATTATTTATATCCTTCTACTGAGAAAATGATTAATCTATTAAAAAGTGACAAACCAGAAATATTATGTTCATTAGAAAATTATTTGTATCAAGCTATTAAGAAGAGAGAGTTTGTTTTGTTAAATATGTAAAAATATAAACCTGGTGTCTTTTCCCATTATTTCAAAACACTATTTTAATGTACATATTATGTATTGACAGGCCGGAGGCCTTTTATTACGAAATAAATGATCTATTCTTCATCATAAACATTAATAGGAAAGTACCTATGGGGTTTCTCTTAGTGTTGTTAATTTTGTATTCACCTCCAAATTCTTATATTTCCCTTAACCTCATCACTTTTTATAACTCTTAATACTAGGTAGGTAGCTACATGGGCTGCTGTCGTTGTGATTGGCGCGATCTACAGCAAGGATTTTAATTAAAGGAATAAAAGATAAAACACATACACACGATTAATTTACCCAGTTAGCGGAACACAGGATAATTATGACCCTCTTTCTCTCTCTATTCTTTGTGGATTTTAGTGGATTTTTTTGCTATCTTTGACTCCTCCAAAACCGTCATGCATATTGTGATGAAGATTGGTGGAAATGTATCTTGCGCAAGGGTCTAACAAAGTTGGTCACAAGGAGGTGATGGTGTGAATCTATGATTTTTAACTTTTTTTTTAGTTCGGGTACTTGTCGGTTAATGCATACATTGATATTGATATTGATATTGATTACAATTAATGCAAGTCAATGGGGATTGCAATGGTAATTCGCGTTTTTTATTTCTCCCAAACTGTCTGCCAGGACATATTACAAAGGCTCGATTATATAACTGTGATGGTTTTGAATTTCTTCTTGACACTCTGGGATCGTGTTTTTACACCACACACGTGGATTGAAAGCATCGCTTGACCATGACAATTTCATAAAAAGTTCAGAGGACAGTGCATGCATTAACCAAAAATAAAAAATAAAAAAATGCAGACTTGTGGATACAGACAAATTTGAAGTAGGGACCGGGCGGTACTATCTTTGCCACATTAATGTATGGAAACAGCTAATGCATTGAGACAATAATATGTGATGTTCTTTTAAGTTCAAAAAGGTGACATGATGATATGAAAAAATTCAATCTGCTTCTGGCTGTTTCAAAATCACCGTAGGCATTATGTTGACAAAGGCTCCCAAAATGGACATGTCGAGACAGCTCGACCGACGCATTCGATACAAACTTGGTTGCTCCAACTATAAACAGAAGTACAGACAACAAAACGATCTTTTCAATATAAAAATATATTTTTCAACTGTGGCATCAGACTTGATTATAAATAATTTGATAAATCCGATATATTTGACGATTTAATACTCCACTGACAAAGACACTGTATAACTTGCCCTATACAGCCAAGAATTTTATGTCTCTTGTACAAACCCCCCCCCCCCCCCCCATGTAATTTATTGTATATTAATAGTGGAGGCGGGGTTTGACTTCATGCACAATATTGATTTACTCTGGGGTCGAAGAGCAGCCGGGAACTGAAATACAAAGTGATTTTACCTTGTGGTCAGACGGCCAGAGAGGGAGTGGTCTCTTTTGCACGTTATCACCCTTAAGTGAAGCCATAGGGCCACCAGTTGAAACATATCGGGCCAGAAAGCTGGATAAAGTTTATAAGTTTGAAAAGACCTGGCTGAATAAACCGTCGGATAAACATGAAGGATTCAGGCAACAGAAGATACATTTTCTTTAAGTGTCCATTGCTGGCGTACTTCTTGTATCACCAGGAAAAGATGTGCCACAGTATGCAGCGTTAGGCTCTTCACAACTTACAGCAGGTAATCAACCTGCGACACATGTCCATATATAAAAGCAGTGGCTTATACCTTTGTTTCTGTAAATCGCAAAATATTTTTAAAGTTTTTTTTGTTTGTTTGTTTGTTTGTTTGTTTGTTTGTTTTTTGTTTTTGTTTTTTGTTCTTTTGTTTTTGTTTTTTGTTTTTAATTCAGTGCATGTATCACTGTATAGGGTGCCAGTTTTATTTAACAGGTGATATTTATCGATAAGTAATATAACTGCCCAATATAAAAGTTAAAATTAAGTACCTAAAATACGTAACGGCAGGTTTCGTTGAACTGAACCAATAACACGATCGGAAAGAAACAATGATGCAAGTTGCTATCACAGACAGAATGTAAAAACATCTACATTTCCTTCGATTCACTCTTTCTTCACCCTATGCAAGTCTCTGTGATGGCAAAAATTGTCAAAGCTGGGACTTTTGCAACATCAATAATTGTCGCCGACATCATCTGCTAAAGGTAAAAAATTCGTGTTGAGACGCTGCCAGCACCGAGCATTTAATATGAAAATGAAAATGTCTTTTCCTTCTTCTTTTAAACATTGCGCATCTTATGTTCCATTGCACCCTCCCGCTTGCGATGACAACGAACGTCAAGTAACAGTTATCCATACAACACATAGCGAGTAGGTCTGCTTCCAGACTGATTGCGTCCTGTCGTCCATGTATGAAATTGACACGCTGACTGGTCTTTCGCTTATGAAGCTCAGCCGATGATATAAAAAGGTTGCTGTCCTAAAATAACAGAGAGAATTATATTACAGTTAAAAAAAGGGGGAAACAAGTGGAAAGGGCGTACACTCATGACAATCATAATTAAGTCTTTCGTGACAGGATCACTGAGTTCAAGTATTGTACTGTTTCAATACAACAGCTGAGACCACCACTACTAGTAGTGGTGGTCTCAGACAACAGTTGTATTTTGCGAAGAACTGTTACTGCTCACTGGAGTAATATTCACTTAAAGCCACTTGTTACCATAAAATGTTGCCTTTTTAAAATCAATACAATAAAACATACGATATGAGCTACTGTTTACTACATTTATCATTGCTTATTTGATCTTCGCCAAGTATATGGTGATAATCCAAAGCTTAATATTTGTCAATTGCTCACCACTGGCGCACAAACGACATCGCATTTGCTTGATTGCATATTGTATTTTTGTCACATTTCATGTCGTTCGTGAGCGAGTGGTAAAAAAAAAATTTACCCTCCCAATGAAAATATCTATGTTGGCCAAGTCGACCGGTAATCATTTGGTTCCAAGAATAGGATAGAACACTACTAAGTCAGTGGCATGGAACCTTGAAACCGTTACGTGTGTGTGTGTGTGTGTGTGTGTGTGTGTGTGTGTGTGTGTGTGTGTGTGTGTGAGTGTGCGTGCGTTTCCATAGACATTATAGTTAACCCTTAAAAGATATTATTGGGCTGTGTCAACAACTTTCCTAGGTGCACCCTTTGCGCTTTCGAAAGCTATCGATTATTAGCATGCTATCATGGTAAAACTTTCCTGAAATTTTGATTGACAATATTTTGAGAAAGGGCAATATTTAATACATGTATATGGATGAAGGAGACGACCTTTCAAATTACAGGTCGCTTCAGATTGGTTCGATCGGAAAAGCATCATTTCAATTCTGAGAAAGATTGGTAGAAACAAAGGAGTTGTTCCAATCAACAGATGGACACTCCATAAACACGCAAAGGTTAATAGGAATGACCGCATTAGTTAAAAAAACGAGAGGGTATGCATTCAGTGAAATAATCCACGCGGCGCGAAAGCGCCGCGTGGATTATTCACTGAATGCACAGTCTCGAGTTCTTAAACTTGCTTAAAACATTTGATCCGTTGCAATTTAATTTATCGCACGATATATTATGACGTCCTGGAAATTTTGATGATGTAAATAGCGTTTTCTGTCCGATTTTTCAACCATTATTGTCTAAATATTCCATAATTATTGTTTGCGGTCATGCCCTCTGTGAAGGAGTAAACAAATTTAAGCCGAGTGGTCAGACGACCATGAAATAGAAGACAGAAACCTGACTGAAACCACAACAAGCTTCGTAGTACATGCACGTGGTATGGACTACAGAGCAAGAAGTGGCAGGATCGCCACTTCACCAAGATATCCTTTATTCTTAATTGAGTAGCAATTTCGCACTTGAATTTTCTCAATGTTGAAGTTCTCTGTTCTAATTATCTAAATATTCCAGTTAATGTCTAAATATTCCACAGAAATTGTCTAAATAATCCACAGTTATTCACTGAACTGTTGAACACTAGTAATAAATGACCTGCAAGAAAAATACTGCGACGTCAGAAAATGTTCAAACAACAAATAGTTTACCAGGTGTTGCTTCGATGCAGTCGTTTGGGCAGCAGATATAATTACACACAAGCCTGTTCACAATTCAAACACAAAAACTTTTGTTGCGTTCTTTTGTCTTTATTTTTACCATTTCTTTTTCTCCACGTGGTAAGTTAAAATACTGATGGCGTAACTGTTTGCGAACTGTAACCCAACACCATTATGCATTTGGTGCAATCACTTAAGATTGTTTGGGCACTCAAATGTGTCTGATAAACGACTCATAGAACACAATGCTTTTTATATATCCATGTGCACATATCTGTCGCTACAGCATGGAATATTTGATAACTTACCTGCAAACACCGCTCACTGGTTTTGGATTTTAAAAGTAGACGTCGTGTGGTAACATCCTAAAGAAGAAAATTACAGTGCATGTATGTATCTATCCCGGGGTATCTATGTAGGACAAACAGTTCAACGGTATGGACATACATGAACGCGATATGATTCCTAGCCATGTGTAGTGTAATTAGGGGACAAAAATTAAAAATATGTAATAAATGTCATGTCTTAATGAGTTTTTTTTCTGTTCTTGTTTCACTTTTGACCCAATTCAGAATGCCTACAATATCCGTAGAGAGAATTGCCCTAGACAATTGAAACTGGATAGTTTCTCCAAAAAAGTAATAGAAAACCACGAGCAAAATACTCACCTGTCATCCCTGCTTGAGATGGTTGTCGTTACGCGGGGGATTTTTGCGTACCTATAAAACAAACGCAATACGTGACATTCGTATTTGATGCGGTGTTGCTTTGGTCCCTATCATTAACCAAGGCAAATACATGTATCAAATATGGCAATATGTTGCTCTTGTCAAACTAACAATGTGGATAAAATTAACTGTTTAAAAATCAGTTCTGTTTTTCAAATAGAAATTAACTTGGCATGAGAAAGAGTCGTCATATGTTTTCGGAATAAGTTTTCTTTATTGCCACAAAATGTCAGTGACACCCTTGGTTTTCCATTAGTACGTCCGGATCATGTCGGTTTATTGTCACCGTTACCTGGCCACAGGGTCAGATTTTGGCGGAAAATGAATGTGCAAGTCCTATATTATTTTCGATTTGAATGACTATGTTTACAGTTATTAAACAGTCTGAAGAAAGTCTTGCTGCTCTAACTATTGCCAGATGCTCGATATACCATTTTTATATTTTATTTTACCATTGGCGTAAATTATTATTATCATTATTATTATTATTATTATTATTATTATTATTATTATTATTATTATTATTATTATTATTATTATTATTATTATTATTATTATTATTATTATTATTATTATTATTATTATTACTGCTACTACTACTATTTTTTATTATTATTGTCATCATCATTATAATCATTTATGATAACAAATATGTCTGAACAAAATACATTGCTTGATTGAATGTTTCACTTACTTTTCATAGTCATAGTCTTCCATCCACCGCCTGGTTATTTGATTCCACCTGGTCTCCTCCATGTCCCCAGTGCCCCCGCCATTGAACCTAAGCCGAGCATCTCGCTCCTTACTTTGCCACATAGGCCAGATGGGCCTGGTATCATATTCACTGGAATATAAACAATTCAACCGTTAAGGGCAAGACCTTTACATAAGTTTTCGTTGGTAGATTTGTGGACATAACTTATCTGACCAGCGTACAGTTTTACGCCACTGTTTCAGATTGATATTGTTTTTGTTATCAATGATTATTAGAATATCAGGATTTATCATATGTAAGGGAGGGGGCTAACGCCTAATGCTTGGGCAGTAGCAAAGGCGTGTCAAATGATAATGCAAGACTTATATGGATATGGACAATCATTAAGATCATTTATAGGCATAAAAGTGCGATAAAAAACACTATGGAAAAAATTTTAAAAGACATACTTTGAAACACTAATGACATACTGCACGGATGTCCCTAATGAACCATTCACGTCACCACTCATGGCTACTTGCCACAAATTACCGTAAGTTGGCAAGATCATGGCATCTTTGAGGCCAACAATATAAAAATATCGCAAGCCCCATTGCTGTGGTGTTGGTCGAATGCTCATAGTGAGCATTTAGGAAGCCATAAAGATGTGCCGCACATAAAATGAACTGAGACCCTCACAAAGGAGGCATATTAAAAGGGAAATGAAATATACTGTCTGTTTTGTTTCCATAGAAATCACTCTTCTCATCGCCAAAGTTCCAGCGTTGCGATCTGTATTTAAACGTAAAATGAACCCCAAATTTATACTGCTCCCCCGAAAGTCTCTAAGAATAAATATATTCGTCTCTTCTGAAAAGTCCCACAACCATCTGTATCTTTAGAACTATTTGTGTCATTTTGCCAGAAATTTTCTAATTTCACCCCCCCCCCCCACTAGTGTCGATGAAACAAGCTAGCCTGACTTTCAAGGGTGCTCAGAGAAACCTCATTACCCTTAATCAGAAACTTGTATGTTTTCCCAGTCTTTGCGATATCCCTGCCTATTTATAATAAGTCGTCACACCAGGCCAATCCCAGTACATTGGCACTACGTATCGGTTCCTTTTATTGCATGCAAGTTTGCAGATCATAAGCTTCTCAGTCAATTAGCTCGTATAATATTTCTTTTTGAATAAACGCTAATGAGTAAAGGCTTTCATTCATCGTTCATTATGTATTTCAATTTAAAAAGAAAACAAAAACAAAACTAAAAGAAACCCATCGCCGCATTATTTCTGGACAGCTTACATACATAAATGGGTGGCAGCTACAGTATCTCCACCCCAATCAGTTAAGAAAGAGGCACTGTCAGCTGTATTTTTGAGAGAAAGAAAACAAACCTTCTTTATTTCGGTAATTAACATGAAATTTAGCAATGTCGTAAAAGGAGGGAAGCAGAAATGATCATTATTTTGTGCTTCTCATGGCACATTCTTTCAAATTACTGTCACTAATTCAAGCATTTTTTCTTCTTTATCTCTTGTGAGTGAGGTTTGCAAGTAACTCCTAGTCAGTGCTGCCACCTAATTCTCCTACGTCTGAAGCTTATCCTGAATGGGTTATCCTGGTATGAAGTACAAGGTTTTAATTGTAATCTTCCATTTGGTTGGTCACTCATTGGTTTCAAGTTGTAGACAAACCAATGAGAGGCCATGGTACATTTAATAAAAAAATTATTATTATTACCGACTCATCCACTTTCAAATTGGCGTCGTTTTCGAACTTATTTCTCCGATAGAAATTCGATTCGGTTGGTATTTGCCCTTTTTAGACATAGGAGAAAGAGAATTCAGTATGGGTGGCCTATTTGGGATAAAGTTGGGATCACTCATTGTTGAATTTTCATGTTTTCGCTCGGAGCAGCCTCACGAAAAGATGAAAAGCTAACAACTCGTGATCCCAACGTTAACCTCAAAGTGCCACCCATAGTGTTTCCCTCAGTGCATTTGGCTTCTCCTGTTGAGGTGTGACTGAGAATATTTCATAAGTGATACCATCTGTCTGCCTCACCTCAATGCCATAGTACCTGTCATATGTAGTGCTAAATCAATCAGCCTCTGTTAAGTGAGTAGCTAGCGTGTGTTACATAAGTTGTATGTCGTACAGAAAATGGAAATTAGGAAACACTTATACTCTCACCATTTTCTCTCCTATACCGCAGACAAAATTCCAGGGAAAAAAGGCAAATATTTTTCTTTTTTCTTATTCGGATCAATTCCTCGCTCTAGCTATGTTACTAGAAACAAAATATTGAATAGTGAGCCTTTGCATGGACGACGGAAATAACTAATTCCCACACCTGGAGTATTGAATAATGTACCTTTGCATGGACGACGGAAATAACTTATTCCCACACCTGGAGTACACATTCTCAATTATAAAGGAGGGTTATCAAGACAAACAATATTACAGTACTTACAAATGCATTATCTTGAATCAAAAGAATATATTTATAAAAGCAAAGCAAAGAGGAGGGGCACGTGCACTGTCCATGTGTCTATCTGACAACATTTGCAGCCGGGAAAGTTTAATTGCGTGAGAAAAGGACTTTGCCTTGTGAAATCGATCGTAAAAGATATTCACATAGAAATACCATGATCCGTAGTTTAAAAGTTTTAGGGAAGCTCGTTCCTTCCAAAATTATGGGCCACAAAACTGTTGTGCGCTTCACAAAGCTAAGGTGGACAATTATTACCAAGACTACCAATAAAAGCTTCCTGAGCATTGGCATAAGCCCATACCTTAATTAAGTTTTATGCCGCATTATCAATAAAAGCATCTACACTACTGCATTCTACATGATGACAGCATCTGCTTGCTGTATCACATGACATTTTCAACCAATGAATGAAGCATGTTGTGTTTCTCACTAGGTGTCTCCTTCTGCAACTGGTGGGTGCGGGAGAGAGAGAGAGAGTGTGTTACCTATAGCGCCAGCTACAGGTGACACGCTATGTTGGTCACATACTTTGCACAAAATGACATGCACACACGGATGAAATCATTTCGAGTTGGCCACTTCAGAAAAATGGAACATGCTTTACACATAATACATATTCCACCCATCTGTTAAATGCTTTTGATGATGATCGACACCGAGATCTTAATCATTCTGTTATTTTCTGCCAAACAAAATAGAAATAACATGGGTTTTGTATATGCAAACGAAACAAGCCGGGAATGGGCGATGTTTTATGACATCAGATTAACAACCACAAAGTCAGGATTAAAGAAGAATCAGTGCACTCCTACCTGTTTTCTGAAGGGCTATCTTCATTTGGCCTTTGCATGGCGATGTCAGTAGGATGCCTGCCCAATATAATGTTTCTACCGTTCGTATGGTTATGATGTATAAATGAAATACCACTAGGGCCTGGATAGCTGTTTTGTCCACTGACTGAAATGTTTCTGTTACCCGTGTGACTGTCAGGACGAGTGGACGTGTGATTACTGCCCGTGTAACTGTTCTGACGTGCATACACATCAACACTTCCTGTGTAACTATTATTTTTTGCAACCATGACATTACTTTCTGTGTAACTGTCATGACGTACGGTACCATTTGCAGTGCCTACATAACTGTTATGACGTGCAAACACGTCATTATTGCTCGTTAAGCTGTTGCGCTGCATAGCTGAGCTAGTCCCTCCTGTGTAACTGTTTATTCGAGACGATGGGCCATTTCCGTCCATGTAGCTATCACGACGAGCAAACACGTCATCATTTTCCATGTACCTGTCATGACGTGAAAACACGTCAGCAGTCGCTTTGTAGTTGCTGCTGTGACTAGCCACCATATCACTACCTCCATCATAATTGTTTGATGACGTTGATGGTTTGTTACCACGAATGTAGTTGTTGGGACGTATGGTTGTTTCATAGTCTCCTATGTAATTGTCATGACGTATAGATGTTTCATAATCTCCTGTGTAATTGTCTTCTCCCATGCTAAATGCTGGATTACTTAAATTACTGTCCTGACGTTTTATCAGAAAATGTTTATCGTACGGGTCACTGTATCTTTTGGTTCTGTGTGTGTAAGTGGTATATTCTCCAGTGATTTGACTACGAGCTGGGGTTGCAGTCCTTTCGTTGTTTCTATTATGCGTCTCTTCTCCTATATCAAAACTCGTGGTCCATTCCATGAATCTATTTGTTACTTTATTTCCAAGTCTTGAGTCATCATTGAGAAACTGATGATATTCGCTCGCGCGTTTCTCAGGTGATGTTTGCTTCGGCTGCCTGGGTGGAGGCAATGGCGGGGGTTTATCATTTATTTGATGTTGGTGATAATGCAGATCACCTTTTGGCTGATGCAAAGCAATCTCCGAAACAGCTTTTCGGCCTTCGGCACTCTGTCTTTGATAATTATACATATCATAAGGCCATCCTCGGTGACCCATTAAATTTCTGTCATTTTGATTGGGCAAACCATCAAATGGTGCTGCATGCTGTTCATTGATTGGCAGTTCTGGCTTATGGAGACGCCCATCGTATGTAAAATAGACGTTACTAGATGGAAGACGAGAATCACGAAATGGCACCTGCCCTGGACCACGAACTGGAGGGCGGCTTTTTTGGCCCTCTGGAAAATTAAGTGATGGGCGATATGGATCCGGGTACGGAACTTTAGCTCCATGTGCCCCGGATGAACCCTGATCTCGCTGGAAGCTGAGGAATAGGTAAAACAAAGATGCAAACAATACAACAGGAAAATGAGTTTGAGCATCAAAATACTATCAATTATACCAACGAGGTTACACGTGTAGCCTCCTTGATTATTCATCATGTGCATGTGGAATAATAATAATAATAATAATAATAATAATAATAATAATAATAATAATAATAATAATAATAATAATAATAATAATAATAATAATAATAATAATAATAATAATAATAATAATAATAATAATTATAATTGAATATCTTTATGCTGGCACGCAAGTGAGAGTTGCCTCTGTTCTTCCCTGGGGACCAGTAAACATGCACACTTATACCTATATTATCTTTATCTTAAATGTTGTATTAAGTTTAGATGTAGCTTCCTTCAAATTTGAAGTTCGGTTGAAATTGCAATCTCCTGTTGAACTTCGAACGCAATTCAACTGACGTTTTGAAGAAGTTGAAAGCATAATAATAATGAAACAGGGAAGGTTAATTGCAGGACACTGCCCGGTAAATGATTCAGATCTGTTTTTCAAGGCCATTCCTGTGTCATTCCGAAGTAATTGGGTAAGTAGTTTCAGATATGATGATTTTTTTAAAAGATCCTTCCTTACCAAACATAAACAAATGAAGCGAAAATATCATTAAAAAAAAAATCACAGCACAACTCGGTTGCGATCTAACCAAGGCATACACCCTGTCTAAGTTTTAAAGGCTCCAGGGCTAAACATGTTGACATATTGACAACGATCTCCGAATTGTGGATGTCAAGACGGGAGGACAGATGACGGACCCCAATGACGGTGTGTTACAAGTTGTATAAATACAATACACGTCATTTAACGTATTTTTCTTCTTTAAGAGGATGCCTTGGTGCCACATGCCAAACATGGTCTACTCTACCTCAACATTCACTGAAAAAGCTGCAGTTATAAAACTTGTGTCTGCTACAGCTGGTAACTGGTCTTTTAAACCCGATAAATACTTGTTAAAGATGCGTTTTTGCCAAAGCTGTCTGATAATAAGTTTTGGACAACATGACACCACAGTTGCCTCCAAAATAGTTGTAACCAGTCTCTTGATTTTCATCCGTGCCCCTGATTTTCGCCCTTGCAGATGTTATAGACAGTTGTGGAGACGTAGATGAAGGGTTTAAACAAGCAAGAGTCGCTGCTCCTTCATAACATATGAAAAAAGAGTCTTCCTGAACTTCATCAGTAATTTACAGTACTCTTGTTTATTTTGTTTTCCCTTGGACAAAGGTCATTGTTATTGCTTAAGGTTGGTTCTTCATCTTAATTATGAACCAACCTCAAGTAATAACAATGACATGTGTGATATTCGTTGTATACAGATGTAGTTACCTCAAGTGGTGAAAAGCAATACCATTTGGTCGAACGCTGTCATCGGCTGCCGATTGGCTCAGGTTGCTTCTGTTGCTGCGTGATTGGCTGATATTACTTTTGTGGCTTTGACGCCGTGGTCGAGAAGGGGGATGGCCAAAGAATTGCGGATAACTATTAAAATGAATACGTTAACAATTGTACATTACAAGGCATTGCAATGCCCTGTGGAACAAGCTAAACAATGCATACTTTACAGCTCTTCTCGTTGCAGTGTCTAAAGTACATGCGTTTTGGTTGAAACATATTTTTAGTCCAAAAACAATTGGCAAACATGTATGAATATCTCGTTCTTTTTCCTGTCAATCATAACTGAATTTTGTGGGGGTAATTTTTGTCGATTGGGAACACACCTCTAAATGTTAATGATTCAGTTTATCACCCGTATTTTTTTTTTCATTTGCAATAATGTCGAAATGATTAACTATCCTCTGATGATATCGCAACTGCAATATATTGCCCATGATTTCATTATCATGTTATTTTAACCTGAACAATCTTAACTCTTGTTTCAAAAGTTTTGGGCGCTCAGTGCATTGACAAAATATTTTGCCACGGATTTACTATTCCTGATGGGTTGGGTGGTTTGCAATATTTACTTCAAATATTCCATATTCACTGAACGCAGATCCCTTTTCTAAGAAACAGACCTTCCCAGGAGGAAAACGGTTTGGACATTCTAAATAAGGCGTAAAACTGTTATTATATTTCGAAACGATCAGTTTATTTGGAGATTGAATGAAACAAAACTGTTTCCTTTAATAAACCAAGAAATGATATTAGAATATTTATGTTGTACTAAAGCTCCGCCAGAGTTATTTTAAGAACAATCCCCTGAAAAGATCACATCTACAATAATGATAATTTACGGATTTGCCAAATGTTCTGTGGGCAAAACAAGCATTCCGGAGTATTTAAGGCCACCGTTTTCCTTGAGTAGCGTAAAAATTGATAAATATGCCTATGTTTTGTTTGAGCATTTGTATTGAGTTCACATTGGACGATATACTCATCTTACTTTAATCTTTGCCGATGAAATAGCCAATTTTCTTCTCTCAAAGTGGTTAAGTCTTATTGCAGAACATACGCAGAGCAATGTACATGTCCAAAGCTTAAGCAAGAGGCTTTCCATGTTATTAATGTTCTAAAGCAAAGGTATACAATAATATTTGAATCTGAAAGGATAAAATTTGTTTTTGCCAGGACATATGCATCACCGACTACAATATATGCTGCGCCTTACAATACATGTTATTTCTATTATATTTACAGCGAGATGATCATCCGCGGAGCTGCACCAGTATTATATTGATCTCGATGGGACATCCACTTACAGCAGTCCTTACTTATGAATCAATGACACACGGAGGGTTAATGGTGTAAAATATGTCTAATGTGGTAAAAGGTTCGTATTGCCTGAGGAAAACTCCCCGTGGCCGTGGTGTTAATGTACTAAAATTGTAATTATTCCTTGCTGTCATCTATTTCAATCCAGTATTTAAAGTCTGTAAGATTGAAAAGCTTATTATCATCCAATTGTTAAGGAAGACTTTTTTAATATTGGCACGTACAAAGCATGTACGTAAGTAAAGTTGAATGTTTTGACTGGGAATAATATGTCTGTATGAAGGAGTGAGTGTAAATATAATATATATATATATATATATATATATATATATATATATATATATATATATATATATATATATATATATATATATATATATACATATATATAATACCATATGTGACGCTAGATACCTGCACTGGCACTATTTCCCCGCACATGTAAAAATCTTGATAACCGTATGGGTAAAAATAAATATTTCAATTGTACTGAATTGGGGACAGCAAGGGGTGCATGACAGAATGACCCATGACTGTCCAAGTGCATTTTGTGAAACTGATTCATTGTGTGAGTTTGAAAAAGGATGATCCACTTGTGAATTTGTATATCCCCGAGTTTTAACTCACATTGTGTTGATTCTAACTGGCTTATTATCATCGATGTCATATAAACGTTTCAAAGGAAGACGAACTAGTCTCGCTGGGCATTTGCAGTAAACAGCATCTAAACCAAACAACAGACACGCAGAGACACTCAAACACAACACGCACATTATTTAAATAAATGCTGTACGTCTTGCGATCTGTAGTCTACTCACTAGTCTGGTTCCGGGTGTTCTCCCCTCTTATCCAGTATTCTTCTCCTGATCACTAACAGCAACACCACGAGTATAGTGACCGCCACAAGACACCCTGCCCCCACGCTGACCCCAACGATGAGCTTCTGTTCCGTCTCTTTATCCATCACCATGAAAACGCCACAGTCGCCTCAGCCGTGTCACCTGTAGCGGGAGATGGAAGGCAACATTGATAAACACAGGTGCACTGTGACGGCCTGCCACTCAACACTTAGAGTGATATACTCCATGTATGTATATAAGCTTATTTGAGCCTGTTCCACATAATATAAACCATTGCGCTGAGGTTCTGTGTATATTTGGGGTGTAACTCGGTTCTGGCAATTAGAGCATGCCGGTAAATACACCTAAATACTACAGTAAAATACGTTCGCAGAACACAGGGTCATCTGTCGGCTTGTGTGTCGCTTCCTTCGACAGCCCATAGTGCAATTTGTTTGTTGCGGTTTGACCTTCATGTGTATGTTGTTTATTCCTGCTTTCTCTTCCGCGTGCCGATCTTTTTCTAATGAGACCAACTGCGCAAAAAACAGGGCAAAGACAATTTGCCAATCAATCAGACAACATACAGGTGTAGTAAACGAACCCTCTCGTTGTTGTCCGTAGTGGGCATGGTTACGTGAACTCACGATCGGCAAATTCAGACCAACTGATAGCAAAAGCAAGGGCGGTCCAACTTCGATGTCAGTGTGCTGCACAAATCATTTACATACAGCTGTACCAGTAAATAACACATTCATGTGCGTGCTGCCCAAAATCAATACTAATCCAATCAAATTTAAATACCATCAGACATGGCTTAAGGGACCATTCCTTGTTTGGCATGAGAGTTTACTTGAAAGAATTTGTCGTCAAAGCAGCCGTCACAGGTTTTGTTGTCAACATCAGAAACCTTTAGCGACTGGAGGCTGCTTAGCAGGTAATGAAAGAACATGGATATAACCAACCTAGAACACAATCATTCTTATTGTCAAGCCAGTGAGACAATGCAGATAACATTCACTTCCAGTACCTGTATTCAGTATCAACATTACTGTATATTGGCGAGTGTTAGCCAACTGTGCACGGGCAGTTTGCAGAGTCCTCTGATATTGTATGTCACAGACTTTTTAACCATTACAAATATAGTAAGCATTGTGGGGATATGTCACATGCCAGTTATCACCGCGCGTGTGCCTACAGAGGTCATAAAATATAAACATACCGGTTTCAAAACTGGAAAAAAGAATCCCGGTTTATCAACTTTTATCATGAGTAGCATTGATACTTTACCAACCCCACTTAAAACAAAAGAGTTTTACATGAAGAAAAACATCAGCAACACTGTTCGTGATGGTTCGTTCTATGTGTGAATGATAGGACGCGCTGCAACCTCAAAGCACATGGCTTCCACTCTCAAGTCTTATTTTGAACCCTGGAAAACCCCAACAAGAACGACTAATGCCACAAGAAAATATTTAGCTCATTTTCTGCATGTTTCATAAACTTTTATTTTTGGTAATCCCTTTACCCTGACTACCAGGCGATAACATGGACATTTGACCTGTATGGACTCTCTGGGAAGACAACAAACTGGCTGGCGAACAACTGAGCGAGAAATGGAGCCTGCCTCTGCTGTCAGCACAAGAAACACAGTGGGCAGTGCTGTTTGTTCGATGACAGACAAGGCACAGTATTCTATGATATCCATGGATGACGTTTATCCGTGTAAGCACAGCCAAGTATTTATCATCTTAAACAAACATTTGTCAGTCCAAACTCTCATCCTGCATAGTAAAACAGACAATTGCTAAGTTGACCTACACTTTTTCAGATAAAGCTGCAAGGGACATCATGTATCACAAGTTGTACTAGTTACTTGGATTTTTGATGTTGAATGATAGGGTGAACTCTCCATGTAAACATCTCTAGATCAGTGACATTTCATAGAAAACAAGGCATACCTTCCACGCAAAGCGTTGACTGCAGGGTCCGCCAGGAAAATGCTGCCATTTGCTCAAATTAGGTCATGGTGACACCAAAATCTAATCAGTTAATCTTGCTAGGTAAGAAAAGCATATATTGCCAAATTTGAGCAAAATGCATGGAGGCATTCTGTAGATATCGCAGTAACGAGAATGTGCACATTCGGACGGAAATCCAGACGGATGGACGGACAACGCGAAAACAGAAAGGGTCCCCCGTGGGGCGGACCCCTAAAAAGAGAAAGACAAAATTTACAGTTTTGTAGTACAGAAATCATATTTTCGTCCAATGACCAGTTCTATGTTCAAGACAGTTTTAATTTTTCTGAATGAAAGAATAGATCTGTTCTCTTACAACTGTGTGCTGAAATTGTGTTTCATTCACTGTTTTATTAACGCAAAAGGCTTTAAAAATTGTTGCCATAATCGACCACACCCAGAGACAAAGAGCAACAGCGCCACCTGAGAGTAGGATAGGAAGCTACAGCAAGAGAGATAATATGGTCGGATGCAACTCTGGACAAATACAAATTGTTCCATTCAAAGGGAAGGCTGCCAAAAACTTCAAGGAAAGAATGACATCGTCATTTTTACAGTGTATGCTTCTTCTCTTGTGCTGTTCTCGAGAAACATCAAAATAGTAAAGGCAGAGCCACTTACTGGTGCATGACAGGTTGAAAGATATATCAACAAAACCAGCTCACCTCTACCATGCGCAAAGCCAACTTTGAAATCTGCTTCAGTAGTATCTACTGAAAAATTCACAGCAATTCCTCTTAAAACATCTGAACAACATTTAGTGTCATGGGTTGTCATCCAAAAATAAACTCCGGGCCCTTTGTGGTATTACTTACTGCGATGTTATCGGATTGAAACTGGAAAAATTGGAATATCGATCTTGTTTGGCGTCCCCTGGTGGTCAACGCAAACCTCGCTGAACCAAATACCGCAAAACTAAAAGTTCAACCATCGAAATGGACACGAGGTGCTTTGATGTACGGAACTTTCATTCTGATGTATTTTGTAAAAATAAATAAATAAATAAATAAATGAATGAATGAATGAATGAATGAATGAATGAATGAATAATAAATAAATAAATAAATAAATAAATAAATAAATAAATAAATAAATAAATAAATAAATAAATAAATAAATAAATAAAATAAAATAAAAAAACTGCGACATCAAGTGTCACCCCCTCCTTACCCTCGTCTGCCCTCAGGTGACAAATGTCTCGATACTTGACTGATAAAATGCCAACTGTTGTCCTGAAAGGATCATACTGTACGCACACTTCCATCGTTTCAAACATCCAACGAACAAGGTTTTTTCAATGTATGATCATGGTAAAATATCAGTTAGTTACGGGAGAAGCTTATTGTAAACGCATGTAGGCATACTTTTTGGCAGCAGTGATACACTCTACATAGCATAATTTTTCATTACAAAATAATATGAAATCTTAAAGATAAATAAAAATAGGTTGAGAATCTAACTTCGGACGTAAAAATGTCTTTCGACATCGCCAAAACACAAAACTAAAAATATCAAGTGTACTCAAATATTTTCTCACCACTAAATGTTCTCACCGGGACTAAGTTTTTTTTTGTTTCGTTTCGTTTTGCTTGTTTGTTTGTTTTGTTTTTGTTTTTGATTTTTTTGTTTGTTTTTGTTTCCCCCCCCCACCTTTTCCCCCCTTTTTTTAATGTCAAAAAAAGTCATTTTTTATTGTTTTCATCATCCCTGCACGCCGGGGCCATGCCATATCACTTAAATTTGTGATTCAATGACATGAAAAATACGTTATATCTCAACGATGGAGCTAATTTTATCACAGTAAACACAAAAAAACGCATAATTCACGATCATTTTGTGTATATGCGATCATTTAATTATGAGATATGAATACATCGACAGTATTTCGACTGGTGAGTCTATCAAATAAAATTCACCCATTTGGGAATGACACAATGAGATTTTGATACAGAAAAGGTCTTGTTAGGCAACTTTTTGCGTGAAAAGTGATTCAAGGAACCATCAGAGTGAGCACTGTGGTCACTGATAATCCCAGTATAGATCACCGCATGCCCATCAACACCTTAGACTTACACAAAAACCACTGTTTACCATATTTTGCCTCATCTTATATCACTGCGCCACATGTATGTGCATAGCATCATGCAAATGATGGTAATATATATATATATAAGACAATGTTACCTACGTATACTGATACAGTGGCCGTCCTCAAAGTTCAAAATTAATGGGGAGAAACAGACGGTGTATGGAATTACCTGTTGTTGTCCGGTTTGCCATGCAAAGTTTTATGAACTGTTATGAGTATTCCATAGTTAATAAGTCACTTTTGATATTGCCTTGGATATTTTATGTTAAAATTTAGGCCCAAGAACAGAACTTCTAGTTCCAGTGAAATTCATGTTCAGTTAATCCTTGACGAAGTTTCCTTACGGCCTGGCTCACTCTTTATGACCCCCCCCCCCCCCAAACACACACACACACACACACACACACACACACACACACACACATACTTGCACCTAAATTACGGAACATTTCCCACTAGTTATGGGTATACATTTACAAAATAATGGTCTATCAAATTTATCTCAGATGTGTTGGGAACTATGGCATGGATCCATTCTATATGTGGATTTCCGGCTGCTAATATCACATTCAGGTCGACCGGTCTGAGCATCAATTGGCCATTATCAAGGAACATATACGAGAAAAAGAAGACATTTCAGGTACCATTGGATCTGTGCCATTGATTCAGTTGTGCACCACGCCTTTCCTTCGCACAAAACTTTTAAATCTAAGCCAACGGACAAGGAAGGATAAGCTCTTTTATGTCGACTGACCAGGTGAATTCTGACTATACGGTCAAGCCCGATGGACATAAAAGAGACACTTCTCCGTACAGCACAAATTGTTCATCATAATAAATAATGGTACCCTGCCCCCCCCCCTTGCCAATGAAAAATTCCCATGATAGAGATGAACATGTGTGCAATCCTCGAGATGGAAAGTTTCTTCAGCTGCAGAAATTTACCACTCGTCAATGTGAATGCTCTGTGGCACGGAAGCCTAAAAGGACCAAAAAAAAAAACCCCTCGACATTTCGAGGGTTTTTTTCTCTCTCGAAATATCGACTTTTTTAAGTGTCAATCTCATCTTCAAAAAATCGAAATTTTGATTTTTTTTAAAGTTCTAAATATCCGCTTTAAAAAGTCGAAATTTCGACATTTTAAAGTCTAAATCTCAGCTTTAAAAGGTGGAAATTTCGAGAAAAAGTCGATATTTCGAGGGAAAAAAGTCGAAATTTGGACTTTTTTAAAGGTCTAAACTTCAGCTTTAAAAAGTCAAAATTTTGAAAAAAAAGTCGAAATTTATACTTTTTAAAGTCTCAATCTCGGCTTTAAAAAAGTCGAAATTTCGACTTTTGAAGTTTTAATATCAGCTTTAAAAGTCAAAATCTCGAATATTTAAAGGTCTAAATCTCAGCTTTAAAAAGTCGAAATTTCGATTTTTTAAGTGTAAAAAAGTTGAAATTTCGATTTTTTAAGAGTAAAAAAGTTGAAATTTCGACTTTTGAAATTCTAAATCTCAGCTTTAAAAGTCGAAATTTCGAGTTTTAACCTTTTTTTTCCCTTTTCCTTTTCTTTATCTGGCCTTTTTTTTGGGGGGGGGGGGCTTATAGGCTTCCTTATTGTCGGACACAGGGGAGCAAAAGTTTGGGACCACCGTCCTTATATGAGAGACCCTCAACAGTTTCAAGTCACGCATAAATGAGTGATTTTTTTTGGTGACAGCTAACCTATGCTGATCCTATTACATCAATGATTTATCTCGTATGGCATGCGGGGTGGGCAGTTTGTAGTCACATGTCATCTATCGTATTTACTGGTTATTACACATCGAGTACTACATGGATTTTAATGTAAATGTACATTGATCGCATGTTTGTTTTATCATATTTGTTTTTACAGTTTTCAATTTATTTGTAAATGTATTTATTATTCTCGGATTGCCTTTTTGTTCTCAGTAACACCATATAAGTCGATGGGTTCGCCGCACATGCCAAAGAAGCACGGAGTATATCAAAGACCACAAGTCAAAACCATTATGGTATAAAAAGGTGCCATTGCAGGCATACTTGAAATGGGGTATTTTAGTTATAGTTTTAACATATTTATTACCCAATAGTACCGAATATAACTAATCTAGGGGTTCTCCAGACACGGAGACGCACAAAATGATATATACAAGACAGTACAATGAACAAACATGTGATGCACTTAGGTTGACATGCTGTAATACAATTAAACAACAAACTCAACATTTAAATTCCAATCCTATCAAAAACATGCACATATACACAAACAGACTTAGAAACAAGCAAATATATCCTCAACACAGGGAGCGACTGAGGCTATAGCCCGACTGTATAGACAGATGCAAGATGCATACTGCTGGGCCGGGGGAGATTATAGGCCGACAATACAGACAAATGCAAGATGCATACTGCTGGGTGCGGGGGAGGTTATAGGCCGACTATATAGACAGATGCAAGATGCATACCGCTGGGCGCCGCCCAAGCACCCCAGTATCAGCTGTTGGTCAACAAATTGCCGTGATTCATTAATAAACGTGCCCACTGTTGTCAACTTTTGGCGAGTTTAAGATCTGGGCTTCCTTCTTACCAAATTTTCACCGAAACATCATATGTCTAGTTTTGGAACAACTGAAATATATAACTCCTAGTGCCACAATTAAAATTACCTCTTTTAATAATTCAAAACGAGGTCCAGCGTATTGGGGGCAATCCAAAAACATGATTTTCATTATGTCTGTGTGCCAACACAGACATATTGTTTTTCTAGGAATTCTTTCTTTCTTTACAGGCAAATTTGTCCGACATCTCATTTGAAAAGTATTGCATGTAGAGACTCCAAACTTGGCATAATTATACTGCTATATGTGAAGTCTCACCTTTTTATAATGAGAGGTTATGCTTTTCAAAATTAGGCAAATGAGGGCTAATTAAAGTTTTAAATCTTCAATATCTTTTATACTATAGCAGATGTGGTTCCGAGTGTACAGGAGTTCAATTATAGCAAGGTAAAGGTCATCTCAAATGTCAAGGTCATGTCAAGGTCAAAAGTCAATTTTAGGCCAAAAGGTCATTTTTGAGGTCAAGGTTCACTTCAGACAGAGGTCATCTCAAGGTCAAAGGTCATTTCAAGGTCAAAGGCCACTTTCGGTGGTGACTTTTTCTAGCCATAACTTGGTCAATTTTTATCCAATTTTGATCATGTTGGGCTCAAATTGTAGCTATTGTAACACTGCACATTTTTGAAACGTACATGTGACCTCTAAGGGTTAAGGTCATTTGGACCTTTGAAAGTTTCATCCAGCCATAAATCAGCCAATTTCCATCCAATTCTAATTATGTTGGATTCAAATTGTAGGTATTGCAACGCTGCACATTTTTATAAGAACATGTAACCTCAAAAGGGCAAAGGTCAATGTATTTTGGCCCTTTGAAAGTTTCATCTTGCCATAACTTGGTCAAATTTTTTGGTTTATGTTTGGCTTAAATTGTGGGTATTGTAACACTGTGCAATTTACATGTGACCAGTAAAGGTCAAAGGCCAAGGTCATTTGGACTTTATATTTGCATGCAGCCATAAGCTTAATGTAATGTGAAGTACCAAAGGATAAAAGTTGTGGTATTTAATATTTACAACTTTTGAAGGCACACAGATTTGCTTTAAAGCAAATCTTCTTTTCTAGTTTCATTCAGTATCATTTCCACAGGTACACAGTGGCTGAAGCAAAATATTAACTTTAAACAAAACGGAAACGCAGACATGAATGGCCAGGATACAGTTGCCATTCTATCCTCATGATGTACTGTTTTGGTTGGTTTTTTCCGCACTCTGTCGTCACAAGTAGCCTCTGGTTAATATTGTCCGTCCGTATTTTACACTGACATGAAATACACATATGTATATATATATATAGTGTGTGTGTGTGTCTGTATGTGCACTTTATATATATATATATATATATATATATATATATATATATATATATATATATATATATATATATATACATATATATATATGTGTGTGTCGAATAAGTGTCGCAAAGATGAAATTTGTATGCATATGTATATTTGTCCTGACAGGATAATAGATACTAATGGATGATCCATGCATATATAATCACTTCATATTTGAACTCTAAAGTGACAGCAAATATTACAGCAAAATGTTTGCAGATAATCACTTTTTAGTTTGTCAGCAGCAAGGCTCCTTGCATCACTAAAGCACAAAGACGGTAGATTAACGAGACCAGGTCATGAACTCGCACATCAAAATACCATTTGTTTCTAACAATGGAAATTAATTGTAATCGTTTTTCTTCGTAAAAATCAGTCTAAATGTCAAAGAGAGACCCAGACTAGTTTCCAACATTTCATATCGAAACATAGTTTTACTTTTTATGGAGCTGAAATTCTTACATGAAAACTACTGGTAGAAAATCTATGTAGTTATCGATTTGGAAACTGGGAGAACAACATGTGTAAATGTGTAAAATAAGTCCAGCTGTTTGGGTGGGGTGATATTATGTGTAAAACAGCTGTCTTTCTTGGTGGTCGCACACACAGGTCTCCTTTATTTTTCAAACGTCGTGGATTTTTTCAGATATAATGCGTAGATCTACCAGTGTATGTTCCTGGGCGATATAATTCCCATTTGCAGTCTTAAAGTTGTCCTTGAAAAGTGTAAGCAAGGATACTTTAAAAACAGTATCCGTCATTTTCAAAAACTGTTGCAACTGAACGTTCACCGAACACAAACAGTTCGATATCACCTCACGGATATCATGTGGTCAAATAGCGATTTACAATGTATCCCTGTTGTTTAAAACAATACAAGCACGCCCAAGAGCGACCTTTGCATGGACAACAGCATAAATTACAATAAAACAATACTTGCTTTGCCTTGGACAGTCTCCCAGAACAGTATGGTCTCATATATCAACATGTATAACACTCTACCGATGAGTACTTTATGTAAGTAGAGTTGCTCGAAAAGTTAAGCCTTCGATAGCTAGCAAACAAGTCAGCCGTCCTGGCTTTCTAAAAAATCCGGAGTGAAAAAACGTACAATTGACTCGAAACATGTTTTGCCTATGACGCTACTAGCAGAAGTTGTCAGGTGACTTGAGACTGTGAGAGACAAATATTTGTACCGATTCATTTATTAGCGATATCTCTATATCATTTAGCCGAAGCAATATAGCCAAATGATACAGATATATCAGTTAATGACTTGTCGATATCGCTAAGTGATTTAGTGATATCGCCAAATAGGACTAAAGGTCAAAACGGCTTGCCTTTTATAAGCCCAAATTGTGACAGGAAAAAATCATAATCGCAACCCTTTTGTCCAAGATGAATCACTGATGCAGTTACAATAAGATATTCCTTTTTCAGGTATTTCAGCTGCCTGTGATTGGATATCTGCAATGTGACCATATGACACAGGACACAGAAATACTAAAGGCCCTTGTCGTTAACTGCTGCACTGCACTTGCATGAATCATGATCTTTATGGCACTTCACCTGAATGGGGCACTGAATACAGAAAATACTCCATTATAAGTTTTCCATTTTTGTATAGGATGAAGATAAAGACATATAGTTTTTTAGTCGGGGGGGGGGGGGGTAAGTAGTACAACGCCCTTTGTCAGACCAGGCATAAAAGCGTGTAACCACGATTTGTTGAGAGGATGTAAGGTGTCATGCATAGCTCACGTGATACCCTGATGTTGAACAGCAAGATGATTTGATCCAAGAGTTTGAACACCGTGACCGGAAGTGCCTTGACAGATCTTATTACTGGACGAACGATAATATGTTAATTCTTTATAACACACCTACTAAACTTGAAGGGAACAATTAATAGGAAACTAGAAAAAAACAAATTTAACATGTCAAAGCTTTTGTTCAGTAACAATGAGAGGTAAATAAATAATTCATATTGACTGCGGCCACAGGAATGAACTTGAGACGAAGGAGTTCAAATAGATTTATTGAGCAGGTCCAAATGAGTTCCTGGTGGCAATTCAGAAGAATAAGTTATTCATTATTTGTGAACATACAGGAAGCTTAAAATATGTTGATATTGTTATTTGAGAAAAAGGTGTTACTTAAATTCCCTGCTTATGTGCCCTAATCATGACATGGGCATACTTGTGTTACCACGCAACCTAGGCTGCCAGAACCGGTCCGTTGTTAATATGAATATGTCTTGTTGAATATACCTTAAACACAATCCTTTACATTGAAGTTGAATGGGTGCTTAATCTATAATATTTTGTCAAACTTTCGTGATTCCCACGTGTCTAATTAGCATAGATTAATATTTTATAACTTTATTTTCGGGTCATTGGATGCCCCTTTAGCATAAACATATCTATTAAAGTTGGGTTGACGCTTCTGTTTTAAATGTATTCGAAATGTTCGATATTAGAATTTTCCAAGTGTACCTAAGCTGGGCTAGCGCTAAGCATAAACCAGTCAGCCACCAGCTAAAAAAGGTGTGAACTGGCTTAAGGATGTTGCACAAATAAATTGAGACTGTATACACGTAAAATGTGGCCACAAGTTCACAATTTATCAGAAAATTATCATTTTAACTAAATGTGGTTGTTTGTGGCAAATAAAATGTTCTTGATTTTCTAGCGAGAAATGGCTCATGCAATAAAATTCTTAGTGCTAGCCCCAAGTAGTATCTTCAAAATTTAATTTGGCTTACTCTGGCTAATATGTTTTCAGCAAAGTTAGCCGAACTGGCTAAAACGATAAATTTTCTCGCGCCAGCCCAGCTAGTTAGCATAACTTAAATTTCTACAACTTTCATCTTCATTTCATTAATGCGCCTAGAACACAGACTTTTAAATGGCAATTGGACTGGCAACTGTATCTATATTATTTTTTAAAGATATTCGAAATTAAAAGTTTTAGCTGCATGTAATTGGTATAATTTTGAAAATGTTACTTGTTCCAAATCAGAGGGTCAATTCTAATAATAGGATTGTGAGGATGCAAAATTTCGGGTTTGAAGCTATAACGGTCTATGAGAAAAGTTGTGGGAAAATATGTGGTAAAAAGACAAAGAAAGAAAGAAAGAGAAAGAAAGAAAGAAAGAAAGAAAGAAAGAAAGAAAGAAAGAAAGAAAGAAAGAAAGAAAGAAAGATTCATTTTCTTTCAAACTGCTTCATCTGAGGTCTGGGCCACGTAGATTGAACTTTTTACTAAACCGACTGTGAGTGGACTTTAATGCTCTAAACGTCTATCTGTTTTCTCGTATCTTTGTAACTCGCCGGCTTGTGACTGTGGCTTTCGGACTGAAGCAGTGACTCATTTTATGCTGCGGTGTCCAGTTTTAATGAACATGAACTCTCTTGACAAGGTTTAGTGAAATTCTCAGAATAAATAATACTTGTGTTTTCTTCACAACTTGCACCAGTCTGAAAAAAAGTAAATTTAATATTGTACAGTACTCCATCTGCTTCATACGCTTTAATAGATACAACAGGGAAATACACTGTCAGCACCTTAAGGTTTCAGCGTTTTGAGGGAAGACGATACTGATGATAATGGTTAGCCATATGAGCAGTATCATGTTTTTGTACTGTAATTCTATTATGTTCGCCAATATCTTGTGTTTTGACACATGTACATGTGTATGTTTATACAACAACTGTTAAGTTAGTTCATGTATTAATTCTACGCTCAGACTGTTTCTTT